>JBBPBX010008867.1:0-56269 GCA_038048925.1 Garcialebias charrua
ACATGTATGCACTTTGAGATTTTCATTAGTGAAAAGTGCGTTATAAATTAAATTCATTATTATTATTATTAATGCCCGAGCAGTATTCAGATAGCACGTTTCCTCCCGTTGTGTGCTGATCCAAAACTGCCTTCAAAAATAATTCCCCCAGAGGGGGACACACGGACCTCGTCGGTTTACCTGGTGCCAACGCTCCATTAAAGCCAAGGACCAGTAAACTGGACCATCCCAGGGAACGGATTGGAGTTAGGAGATCTGCTCGTTTACATAACTCGCAGCATCACAACAGGACTCCAAATTTGGAAGAGGAAAATATATTTTCCGCTCCAAACCTGTCGAATAAAGTTGACAGGTTACATCGGCCCTCAATTAACCCTGAGCAGGGAAACTTGGGAGCACACCAGCAGGGAGGCCTTCCTAATCTGGTTGACCCCCAGAGGTAAACAGCCTCTGTGTCACCAGAAGGGGCAATACAAACACTTAGGCCAGGAACTGCCAAAAGCCTCAGCTTGTTGGCTGAAAAGAGCAGGTTGATGGCGTCAGGCTTGCCAGAAAATGTGGTATTGACCATACAAAATGCCCATGCTGGTTCAACATAATCTTTATACGCACAAAAGTGGCGCATTTTTGAGGCATGGTGCTCAGAAAGAAATATTATTTCTTATGCATGCGACTTGGCTAAACTCCTGACTGTCTTTCAGGATTTATTGGAAAAAGGTCCTTCTTATTCAACGATTAAAGTTTTCCTATCAGCGATTTCAGCCTGTCACGAAGGCTGGGGATACAAGACACCCGGAGCACATCCAATCATAATAAGATTTATGAGGGATGTCCTTCGGACTAAACCACCCAGTAGGACCCTGACCCCTGGTTGGGATCTTGGCCTGGTCTAGGGAGCTCTCTGTGACCCTCCATTCGAGCCACTGAGCAAGGTTAAGATATATTTGTTATCTTATAAAACTGCTCTACTCCTTGCACTTTGCTCGGCGAAGCGCGTGGATGACTTCCATGCACTGTCTGTACATCCAATGTGTACTAGATTCACTCCTGATGGGTCAAAGGTCACACTAAGGCCTAATCCCGCATACACTCCCAAGGTCTTGACTCTGAACCATAGGAGTCTAGATTTTGATCTCTCCTCCTTTCTACCTGCCCCTGTCATCACTTAGGAACAGGAAAGGCTACAGGCTCTTTGCCCAGTAAGGGCTTTACGCACCTACATGCAGAGAACAGCAGAATAGAGGAAAACAAACCAACTGTTTGTCTGCTTTGCAGCACCTGCTACCGGGAAGGCCCTATCAGAACAACGCCTCTCACATTGGGTGACTGAGGCCATTAAAAGGGCGTACAGTAGCAAAGGTCAACAGGTACCCTCTGGAGTGCATGCTCACTCCACTAGGGGCTTGGCCACTTCCTGGTCATTATTCAAGGGTGTACCAGTCGCAGACATCTGTGCTGCTGCGCATTGGAGCTCATTAAATACTTTTGCAAAGCATTACAGTTTGGATGTTACTGCGGGTGATGTCACTCAGGCTGTCCTTTCTAACACACAGTAGAAAGTAGCCTTGAGGTGCCTGTTGGTCAAAGGCAGATGTTCACTCTAGCATGCATTTTACTGAGCATTTCAAGGGCGTGAATGGATTACGTTCCCATAGCAAGTATGTTGCACAGAGAGACCAGACTGAAAGGGAACTGAAAGTTATGCACCATAACTCATGTTCCCTGAAGGAAGGGAACGAGGTGCAACATAGCTGGCCCTTTTCAATGCTGAAAGCTTGGTGAAGTGCAACTTTGGAGAAAGATGGAGGGGCGCAAGCCGCTTAAGTACCCAGAGGGCGGGGCCTCTGGCGCGGCAGTGACGCCCCTAGCCTTAAGGCGTGAGTATATTCCTTCAGGTAATCGTGCGGGGGCGCAATTCCCATAGCAAGTATGTTGCACCTCGTTCCCTTCCTTCAGGGAACATGAGTTATGGTGCATAACTTTCAGTTATCGTGACAGGCCTATATAACGCCAAAGATAAGCCGATTGTAGTGTATTCATTTCACTGTGGTTGAAAAGGTTTTATCTCTTATTGTTGACTACAATTAAAAGTGATATTGTATGTGATCTTCAGATGTTGTCATGAAGAAACAGTCATGAGTGTCCAGCAACAGTATGGCCTACTTAATTTATTCACTTCAGAGTTTGAAATGCTCTGTTTCTACAAATACTATGGGTGGCAAAAGCTTTCACCTCTGTTGGTAATCTTTCTATTACTTTGCTTTATAATCTGGAATTTGTTTTGACTTCTAATTTGACTAAAAGCAACAAGTCTCCAAAAATACTCCAGCGGAATCAAGTTAAATGAAAGAGACTGTAAAAAAAAATTGTATTTCAGGGAGAAATAGGAGGCAGAACTAGACTCTGGTGCAAAAGAGAAAAATGACGGTAGATAAGCAAGTGAGTAGTGAAGTATAAAAAATGTTTGCATGCAGGAGCCCAGCCTTCAGAGCTACAAGCATGCACACAGTGGTTACAGTTCAGCCTGCAGCGGTGCTCAGCTCAGAGAAGTTCAGCCGACATCAGAGGTGGACGCCAATAAAGGGTGTCAGTAAAACAAACAGAAAGCACAGAAATGTAAGGGCAAGGTGAGAGGAGAGGTGAAGGGTCATCAGCCATTACATCACGGAGCATTCCATGCAAAAATTACTGTTTGTTTCTTGTATTTATGCAACAGATCCTGTCGACCCAGAGGGAAACAGATTGAACCAAGAGTGAACAGCGCTGTCCAAAGATGATAGACAGCTTGACCACAACAACAGCAAACTGCATTTAGAAATACACTGTCTCCTTCTTGTTGTGTTGGCATTTACCACCTGTTTCACATGATCACGTTTCACATGATCGCGTTTCACATGATCGCGTTTCACATGGTCGCGTTTCACATGATCTCGTTTCACATGATCGCGTTTCACATGATCGCGTTTCACGTGATCACGTTTCACATGATCACGTTTCACATGATCGCGTTTCACATGATCGCATTTCACATGATCACGTTTCACATGATCACGTTTCACATGATCACGTTTCACATGATCACGTTTCACATGATCGCGTTTCACATGATCGCGTTTCACATGATCGCGTTTCACATGATCACGTTTCACATGATCACGTTTCACATGATCACGTTTCACATGATCGCGTTTCACATGATCACGTTTCACATGATCACGTTTCACATGATCACGTTTCACATGATCACGTTTCACATGATCACGTTTCACATGATCACGTTTCACATGATCACGTTTCACATGATCACGTTTCACATGATCGCGTTTCACATGATCGCGTTTCACATGATCGCGTTTCACATGATCGCGTTTCACATGATCACGTTTCACATGATCACGTTTCACATGATCACGTTTCACATGATCACGTTTCACATGATCACGTTTCACATGATCACGTTTCACATGATCACGTTTCACATGATCACGTTTCACATGATCGCGTTTCACATGATCGCGTTTCACATGATCGCGTTTCACATGATCGCGTTTCACATGATCGCGTTTCACATGATCGCGTTTCACATGATCACGTTTCACATGATCACGTTTCACATGATCACGTTTCACATGATCACGTTTCACATGATCACGTTTCACATGATCGCGTTTCACATGATCGCGTTTCACATGATCACGTTTCACATGATCACGTTTCACATGATCACGTTTCACATGATCACGTTTCACATGATCACGTTTCACATGATCACGTTTCACATGATCACGTTTCACATGATCACGTTTCACATGATCACGTTTCACATGATCGCGTTTCACATGATCGCGTTTCACATGATCACGTTTCACATGATCACGTTTCACATGATCACGTTTCACATGATCACGTTTCACATGATCACGTTTCACATGATCACGTTTCACATGATCACGTTTCACATGATCACGTTTCACATGATCACGTTTCACATGATCACGTTTCACATGATCACGTTTCACATGATCACGTTTCACATGATCACGTTTCACATGATCACGTTTCACATGATCACGTTTCACATGATCACGCTTCACATGATCACGTTTCACATGATCACGTTTCACATGATCACGTTTCACATGATCACGTTTCACATGATCACGTTTCACATGATCACGTTTCACATGATCACGTTTCACATGTTCACGTTTCACATGATCACGTTTCACATGATCACGTTTCACATGATCACGTTTCACATGATCACGTTTCACATGATCACGTTTCACATGATCACGTTTCACATGATCACGTTTCACATGATCACGTTTCACATGATCACGTTTCACATGATCACGTTTCACATGATCACGTTTCACATGATCACGTTTCACATGATCACGTTTCACATGATCACGTTTCACATGATCACGTTTCACATGATCACGTTTCACATGATCACGTTTCACATGATCACGTTTCACATGATCACGTTTCACATGATCACGTTTCACATGATCACGTTTCACATGATCACGTTTCACATGATCACGTTTCACATGATCACGTTTCACATGATCACGTTTCACATGATCACGTTTCACATGATCACGTTTCACATGATCACATTTCACATGATCACGTTTCACATGATCACGTTTCACATGATCACGTTTCACATGATCACGTTTCACATGATCACGTTTCACATGATCACGTTTCACATGATCACGTTTCACATGATCGCGTTTCACATGATCACGTTTCACGTTTCACATGATCACGTTTCACATGATCACGTTTCACATGATCACGTTTCACATGATCACGTTTCACATGATCACGTTTCACATGATCACGTTTCACATGATCACGTTTCACATGATCACGTTTCACATGATCACGTTTCACATGATCACGTTTCACATGATCACGTTTCACATGATCACGTTTCACATGATCACGTTTCACATGATCACGTTTCACATGATCACGTTTCACATGATCACGTTTCACATGATCACGTTTCACATGATCACGTTTCACATGATCACGTTTCACATGATCACGTTTCACATGATCACGTTTCACATGATCACGTTTCACATGATCACGTTTCACATGATCACGTTTCACATGATCGCGTTTCACATGATCGCGTTTCACATGATCACGTTTCACATGATCACGTTTCACATGATCACGTTTCACATGATCACGTTTCACATGATCACGTTTCACATGATCACGTTTCACATGATCACGTTTCACATGATCACGCTTCACATGATCACGTTTCACATGATCACGTTTCACATGATCACGTTTCACATGATCACGTTTCACATGATCACGCTTCACATGATCACGTTTCACATGATCACGTTTCACATGATCACGTTTCACATGATCACATTTCACATGATCGCGTTTCACATGATCACGTTTCACATGATCACGTTTCACATGATCACGTTTCACATGATCACGTTTCACGTGATCACGCTTCACATGATCATGTTTCACATGATCACGCTTCACATGATCACGTTTCACATGATCACGTTTCACATGATCACGTTTCACATGTTCACGTTTCACATGATCACGCTTCACATGATCATGTTTCACATGATCACGCTTCACATGATCACGTTTCACATGGGTTCCAAACCATATGTCATCTTCCAAGGCTAAAACACATTGTTATTGGCTTGTACATTATCCTGCAATCAATCAATCATCCATCCATCCATTCAACCATTCATCCATCCTTTCGTTCATTCAACCATCCATCCAACCATTCATTCAACCATCCATCCATCCATTCAACCATCCATCCATTTGTTCATTCAACCATCCATCCATTTGTTCATTCAACCATCCATCCATCCATCCATCCATTCAACCATCCATCTATCCATTAATTCAAGCATCCATCCATCATTCAACATCCATCCATCTATCCATCCATCCATCCATCCAGTCAACCATTCATCCATTCAACCATTCATTCAACCATCCAACATCCATCATCCATCCATCTATCCCTTCAACCATCAATTCAACCATCCATCTATCCATCTATCTATCTATGGTTGGGCAGCACGGTGGCACAACTGGTAGAGCTGCTGCCTCTCAGCGAGAAGGTTGCCGGTTCAAATCCCGGTCCGGGGCCTTTCTGGGTGGAGTTTGCATGTTCTCCCCGTGCATGCGTGGGTTTCCTCCGGGTACTCCGGTTTCCTCCCACAGACCAAAAAACATGCTTGTTAGGCTGATTGGTGACTCTAAATTGACCCTAGGTGTGAGTGTGAGAGTGGATGGTTGTTTGGTGTGAGTGAGACAGGTCCCTCTTGTAAATGAGTCCCCGTGACTCAACGAGGCTAGCCTGTATAAATAAAGGTTGAATGAATGAATGAATGGATCCATTCAACCACCCATCATCCATCCATTCAACATACATCATCCCCCCATCTATCCATTCAACCATCTGTTCAACATCCACCCATCCATCTATCCATTCATTCAACAATCTATCATCCATTCAACCATCCATCCATCCATCCATCCATCCATCCATCCATCTTTTCTACCCCCTTGATCATGTTCTGGGTGAGAAGCGTGGTTCAACAGAGAAGGGGCCTGTCCACAGCCTTTCAACAAAATTTGGATCCAACTCTAGTTTCCATCTAGTGGATGGATGGATGTATTTTCCTTCTTCTTCTTCTTCTCCCTTCTTCAGGGGTTGTCACAGCAAAGTTACTTGCATGAAGACCAGGCAATTGTTTTTACACCCGATGTACTTCCTGACGCAACCAGACCACCGAGCTACCACAGCACTCTGTGTGGAGCAGAGAGCTGCCACCTAGGGTGCCCGGGGGAGCAGAAGGTGAGGTTTAAAGGCCTTGCTCAAGGGTCCAGAGTGGGTCAAATGAGGGTGGAGGCAGGTGTGGGTGCTTCATCATCTTTTTCACCCACTTCTGATGTTGATGGCCTGTGGGGTCAAACCAGCGACCTTCCAATCACAGGCTCACCTTCTCTAACCTCTGCGCCACCACCCATTTCCCAATAGAACATTTATCTTAAAGCCAAACAAAACTGAACGTGCTGTCTCGGACAGGCAAACATACAGCAATCAATAGCTCTTGCCTTCTTGTAAAACAGCATTCCCCTAAAAACAATCAATGAAGTGAAACTAATCAAAAGGGTTTCTTTGATGTACAGTATATATCCAGAGTGCATACCTCTAACCTGATTTTATCTTGCATGTTTTCATGTAACCTGTAATATATAAAACCTATAGGGACATTTATAGACAATCTAAAAGAGTTAAAACAATAACTGAAAGAGGACTAAGCTGTTCACTCTTGGTTGTATCCTTCCCATCTTGCCTGCACGTTCTGCTATTGGACAATAGGGCACTCACCAGTACATAGTAGTAAGCATACAGTGCTGCCAGATGATGAACTACAAAAAACTTGTCTCCTATTGCCTTCCAATAGTAAAATATAAGCAGCAGATCTGGAAAACAGACACACAGGATAAAAGAAGAAAACAATGTTGTGATGATTTTAACATTTCTACAGCTTTAACTGATTAAAAATACACAGGTACACCTACAATTTTATATTATTCCTAGAAAATATTAGCAAGCTCTACCTGGTTAAACTGTTTGTCTTACCAGATATGAGGTAGCCTGTTGTGATTGCAACATTAGTCTTCACCAGTGTAGGATCGCCCCTATTAAAGGAGAAATGAAAAGTGTTTTTAAGCTAATAGTAGTCTAATGAAAAGCATAAAATAAGCTTGTTGAGAAATTTTCACAAGTCAAAAATGTCATCCTAACTCAAATTTAGACTTTGCAAAGTGAAAAAATTCTCATCTGGTGTTTTTGACCCCCCTCCCCCTGCCTGCTCTCCGTCCCCTGAATATGACGTAGGCAGTGCAACGAGTCGTCCCTCATACAGTAATATTAGTGTGTGTATCTAGTTGTGGACAAAAAGGTTTCAGTGTGTAGCAATTATGGATGCAGCAAAAAAAATCTATTTTTTAAAGAATCAAGATTCTTAGTCCTGGCGATTGATGCCAAAAATACACTACATGCGGTCCGGCTCAGCCCCGCTCCGCAGGTCGCAGCTGAGCGAGTCCAATTTCCACTTCCTCCGCTCAGCTCAGGTCCGCATGGATGCGCCGCTCCGAGACGCATGCGCGGGAATTGCGAGATCGCGCGATAAATCAAGTGATAAATAAGTAAGTCAGAACAAAACAATTCATTCGGTGGAAGAAGGAGAACAACAGTAGAGACTGCTGCCTTGATCTTCTCTCGTAAATGAGCGACAGGACATGGTTTGAGCAACAGGAAGTGATGTATTACATTTCAGAATAAAATACTTTATTTATTTATTTATTTCTTGTATTGCGTTTGTAGGCGTAGTCATAAATGATAGTTTGACAGCATTTTTGTACAAATAAATCCGTATAGAGCTAGGATTAAGTCCGCCCGTGGTGATTTTATTTTGTAAATACGGAAGTTGTGCTCGTTCCTTTTCCTGTTGGTGCGACGTAATCTTCAAAAGTTGACTCCGGCACATCTCCGGCGTCCGGCAGAAATAGAAAAATTTCTAATTTTGACGGACTGCCGTCCGCTCTCCGCAGCTCGCTGCCGCCGTGCGGAGCCAGTGTAAATTCTGTCATTGATTATAATGGGTGCGTATTTGCTGCGGAGGTCGGACCGGAGCGGGGCGGAGCCGGAACGCATGTAGTGTATTTTTGGCGTCAGAATCTATTCTAAAAGCCCCAAAATCGATTTTAAAACTTTTAAAAACTTTTATATTGTATTTTTACCGCTCCTGTGCATTCGGCCGCTGTAGAATTTTGGCCGTGTAGGGCCACCGTAGTTAGTTAGCCAGGCAGCTCCCAATAGAGCCTGCTAGCAAGGAGGGAGACAGCATGTTTCAACTTGCTCCTTCATCTTTAAAAATCATTTTAGATCCTACTATGTTCTGGGGAAGACAGAGCTTAACAAGACATTGGTAACTGTTTCAGGACATTTTCAACACCCCCACTTCCACGTTAGCATACGGCGCTAGCATGCTAACGTTAGCATACGGCGCTAGCATGCTAACGTTAGCATGCGGCGGCTAACGCACGGCTATTCGTATTTCCAGGATAGAAATGCCCATTAATGCACTAAATCACCAAACTGTTTTTGACAAACTAAAGTGATATCCTTCAGATTCAAAAAAGTCTTCTGCTTCCATTTTAAATGACAGACAAGAGGACAGTAATGATGGGTTTATAGCTTCAGTGTTATTGTAAGATAGCAAAGGAGGTCTTAATTGTGTCATAAAAGTGCGTCCAGAAAATTACTACAGAAATCACTGTACTTCGGCATGTAGCAGGAAAAATGTAAAAAAACTATTTCTTTAAGCTACTGACTTGAAAAAAGCATACTAAGTATGTTTATGTGTGTTGTTTACTATATGAAATTCTTGTTATATCGATTTTTTCAGATTTGATTACATTTCTCCTTTAAAAAATAAAAAAATAAATTGGGTGGCAAGAATAACTACATTTAATACACCCAATAAAATGACAAAATTATTTTAAATACCACCTAAAAGTTATGTAAATTGTACTAAATACAAACCATTTAAAGCAAGTTTGTCTAAGAAACTAGCATTTAGCAGCTGAAGCTAGCTTTACAAAAGACGCTACAAGCGTTGGATTAAAAGAACAAAACATAAAACATAAACATAAAAGCTTGTTTTTAGGTAAGACCTGGATAAGAAGGTCTGAAATATAATCTGCATGGTCATAGTTGTACTAAAAATGAATAAATAAAACTAAAATTAGGGACACATGTACAGCCATCAGTAACCTCATGATGTGTTCTGGACACAAGATAAAGAAATAATTGGAAAGTGCTGATAAAATGATAAAGTATCTTGCTATCTAAATTTTGGAAGATAGCTTATCATCTCTTGATTTACAGCTAATTGGCCTAAACTAAACACCTCATACGGTACATTATACGCCCGTCGACAAACTATTATTCAGATATACAGCAATCTAGAGCAACGGCCCGGGCATGGAAAGACCTTGTATAACATGTTGACCTTGATTTGTGACCTTGGAGCTGGGGTGATGAAAAGATTATGCAACACGCTGTCAAGTGGTACAAATCTGTATCAAGTTTCATTAAATTATCTTGAGCGGATAAGAAGCTATGGCAAGGACAAGAGAAAGTTTATAGACGGAGATTACACCATTGTCCGTCTTTCGACAGGCGTGAAACAAAAATGTATTTTAAATTTACTTCCAACACAAACTAAGAACATTATGCTTCTCTTTTACATTGAAACAGANTTGACAGATGTTTCTCTAATTTTGGCAGTTGCTCCTGACATCTAATGAGCAATAAACTGGGTACATACAGATTAGGGATGCACGATATTGGATTTTTGGCCGATATCCGATATGCCAATATTTTTCATATACTATACTTTCCTTTGTTAGAACATAACCCTCTTATTTAGACTTATTTGCTACAACAATTGTGCAACAGCTATAAGAGCTGGTGGCATATATCCAGTAACAGCCATATGATATGCATAGCACTTTACTTACTTAGACTTAGATCCTCCCGCGCTCGAGCGCATTGGGCGGCAAGCTGTTTCCATTGATTTCTATCCTTGGCGATCACCTCCACCGTGCTCGGGTCGAAGCCCTGTACCTTCAGGTCTTTCTCAAAGGATCGTCTCCACGTCAGTTTGGGTCTGCCTCTCTTTCTGTTTCCTTGTGGTTTCCAATTGAAGGCAATCTTTGGTAGTCTCTGTGCTTCCATTCTCAGTACATGTCCCGCAAACTTGAGCTTCCTTAGCTTAATTGTTTGGCTCATGGGTATGGTATGTGTCCTGCGATAGACTTCTGCATTTGTAATCCGATCTAGGTATGTAATCTTCAGTATCTTTCGCAGCATCTTTGTTGGAATGCATCCAATTTCTTGGCCATCTTTACTGACATCTTACACGTCTCACTGGCATACAAGGCTGTGGGGATAACCACTGCTTGCAGCAGTCTGACCTTAAGATTCGTGGATATGGATTTACTTGCCCACATTGATTGCATAGCACTTTAACTTATATTAAATGAAAAGTGTTAAATGTTATTTATTATGCTGGTGAAGATGCTGGTGAATGTTATTTATTAGCATTAGTCACCTGCGACGCTGTCTCACTTGTGGAGGCTTGTTCCAGGTTCCTAGCTGCAGTGTGGGATCTGCTGCACCCCTGTGCATGAAGGATAGCCTTGATAAGTTTTGTCTAGCCATTGTGCCATAAGACCAATCATGCTAACGGGGCTAACACGATGTCCAAATGTCTGTGGTAAAACTCGCCCAAGTGCTATCGGCTATTAGCTTCTCAATTATGTCGGAAATGACAGCTTGTAACTTGGGTAATGTTACGTCAGAAAAATATCTCCGACTGGGGACGATGTAGCGAGGCTCAACGTAGTCCATAAATCTTCGGAATCTGACAACCTCAACGAAAAAAAACTTTCACACCGCCGACATTTTAACTTCTTCCTTTCCCCCATGATCAGATCAGGTAGGCATGCGTGACGTCATCACGTTGTGTTGCCGCTGCACGTATCCACGACTGGGTTGTCAATACAAAAACAGAGTCTATAATATCGGTGAGTTATTTTGATGAATGTGGACGATGTCCGATATTTAACTTTATCGCTAATATCGCCGATACCGATACATGCCGATAATATCGTGCATCCCTAATACAGACCATGATATTATTATTCACTGCTTTAAAAATGCAGAGTGTGCTGTTCTCATAACGAATAAAAACTGTGTTAGAAAATAAATGAAAGGGTCTGAACAGGTTTTTAACTGCTATGCTAGTTAAAGAGTGCCATAAGGCTCTGTACATTACTTGGACCAAAGCTGTTTATCTTATATGTAAATGATTTAATTAAGGTGTCCGATGTCTTTAAATGTGTTCTTTTTGCTGATGATACTACTTTCTTTTGTTTGGGTAAAGATTTGGAACTGTTGTTTGAGTTGATGAATATTAAGTTTGTTAAAATACAAACTTGGTTTAAATTAAATAAGTTATCATTGAACCTTGATAAAACTAATTATATGATATTTAGTTAGAGAAAAGGATAAATGTCGACGTTCCATTCAAAATTGATGGTGTTGAGATAAACAGGGAAAGGGAGATAAAGTTTTTGGGTGTAATTATTGATGATAAACTGTCATGGAAACAGCACATACATTTTGTAAGAACTAAGATGTCTAAGTCCATTGCAGTGCTGTATAGAGTTAGGGATTTATTTAATGATAAAGCCTTGTATTTGCTATATAATACAATTATAGTGCCACATTTAATTTATTGTATAGATGTTTGAGGAACTGCGTGTAAAACTATAACTAGGCCAGTTTTTATTTTACAGAAAAGAGCAATAAGAATTATTACAAGAAAGCATTACTGTCATCCATCTAGTATTTTATTTTATCAATTGAAATTATTGAAGTTCTATGATTTGGTTGACTACAATATTCTTTTAGTATTGTTTAGAGCTCAGAACTACACACTACCTCCAAACATTCAAACTCATTTTTTTAAAAGGAAAAGTACTTATAATCTTAAGGGAATGGACATTTTTGTAAAACCACAGTACAAGACTACCGGTAGTTTGAAGGGTCGGTCTACTTTAATTCAAGGTACCGGTATAAGTCTGTGGAATGTTTTGGAAAAGGATGTTAAAATAGTAAAGACAATGCCTATGTTCAAGAAAATGATTAAGACTAGATTTTTGAAAATATACATATAAATTAGAGTATCTCAAATGTACTATATATATGGAAAATTGTGATTAGTTATTTGTTATGTTATATTATTTATAGATGATTGTTGTTTGAATTGATATTTTGAGTTAATTTTGTTTTAAAGAAGAGGCAGATACGATAAGATTATTTTCTTCTTCAGCCACCTTTCATTTTATGTATTGTTTACTTTGATCATGTGGTTTTGTAAATTGTTTTTTTGTGTTTTAAATATGAAATGAACAAAATAAATAAAATAAAAAATAAATAAAATAAAGATCACAAATCCATTTACCGGTATGTGCGAACAATACAATATCCCTCTCTTACAAAAAAGGTCAAGAACAGATAACCATTTTTGTGAAAGGGCCATAGAGTTATGAGGATTTAATGAGACAGTTCCACCCAAGTCTGAATTACAACTCAGAAAGTCACTCTTCCCTAGCCTCAACGTCTGCCTGCCTTGAGCATGGAAAATGGTGATAGCTGCAGAAATAAACTTTTTATTGTCACTACTGTAGCAATACAGCACTCTCATGTCCGTTATGGGATTTAAACCTCTTCACATCTCTCTGAAACTCTGAGTGTTACACTTTTCTTGAACTCTGAAGGAGACGAGTGGACACTATTTTGTTACAATTATTCTGAATTAATGGACACCAATCAATCAGAAAGAACTTTCTTTTAATGTGTGTTAATTCAGAATTGATCAACAGTATACTTTTGTCATTTAATGATGATCTGTTACTTGCATGAGTTTGACCCTTCTGCTGGTTTATTTCTGCAGAACAAGCATGCTTTAATATTATGGCACAGTTCAGGGTAAACTTTTAACTTGCAACTTCCTTTTGTTTTGTCTGTGAAGTTAGCCATAATATTCTCTGTACCAACAAGCGGCCATCTGGCCGATTCTATAAACAAGTTTTCCTACTGTCCTTCAGAGATCGTACGACTGTGGGAGCTGAAACTCATTATTTTATTTTGTTAAACCAACCAGTAGCCATTCAGGAGGTGGGCAGACTCCACCCTCCATATAAAGTCTTACTTCCGTTTTGACTTTAGTGCGTTGGAGAGAACTAACTAAACAACTTGGTTTTCCCTGGAAGCTGGAGACGTTGTGGTCAAATGTCAATTAGACCTACGTTTCTTAGCCGAGTTACAGTAAAGCCTTACTGTGACTCACTCACTCCTTTCTGAAATAATTTGTTTTCTGGGAGTTTTATTTTGAAGTTCAGCCAGGACGTTGACCTTGTTTCCTGCCGAGAGGGGCGAGTTTCCTCGTATCGTTGAATCAGCACACACACGCTGAAGTTTCAACTGGACGGCTGGTGGACAAAACAATCCATTGAATGTGTCCAGATACTTCTCAACTCTTATCTACAGAGATGAAGCGTCAACAGGTAACGAGTCGTGGATGTGGGCTGGCGTGCGGGAGCCCAGCTGTTAACTCGTGTGGGAAAAAGTGTCACCCTGTCATTTCAAAATAATGAACTTCCTTTAAACTTAGCTTTCATTTCTCACTTCTTCCTCCTTATCTTTTATTTTTCTTAAGCCATTAATCTGTTAAGTAAATGTGCCAACAGTAAGTTAGACCCTAACTGTCTGTTTGTTTTTAATTTGAATTCTTGTCAAAGTACTTAGTAAATCAGAGCTAATATCGATACAAATGTTTAATGTACTTTTATGATTTTTCAATAAAAGGTCTATTTTCTGGTGGACCAACATAAGTTGAAGTCTCTCATGGAATTACATTTTGTATAGTCACAGTCAAAGCAATTTGATACCGGAAAAAGGGTGAACTCGCGAATATTGATGATGGATGTGTGTAGATAAAATCTGCTCAAACCTTTCATCTAAAATATAGGTAAGTCAGTAAACTGACCAATACGCCTGTATTACTACACTTCTGTTGATTTAAATGAGAGCTGCACACTCTGTACTGTACTATATCTGATAAGAAGCATGTTGCTACATTATTTGAATGCATTGAATGCAAAAATATGCATTGCTATTGGCCTGTATTGTTTGTACTAGTTACTATTATTACTGTTTACTAACCACACTAATTAACATATCCTACTGATTTTCAGGCTTGCATCTGGAACACAGTTAAATTAGGTGTGATATTATTCCCACATCCATAATTTGACTTCTGAGACAAATAAAACAGCACAATCAGCTCATGACCAGAAACCTTTTCCATGGCTACAATTAGGTCAAAGCATAAAGGAATTGTGATTTTGTTTTTTCATATATTACAATCTGTCCAAATAAACAAACAAACAAAAAAAAGTTGGCATTTGGAGTCAAATGAAAGGCTTTTAAAAGAAAAAAACATAAGATTCACAGCAGAACGCTCACCAGACTGGGTCTTCATTGACAGCATCGTCGAAGAACAAGATGTAGAGACAAAATATTCCAACCAAGAGTGCGTGGAACGTGGACACTGTCCTGGAAATTAAAAACCACAACACGACCATGATTATCTCCTCCCTGACAAAGAAAGAACCAATCAGTTATAGACGTCTCAAAGAAACATAATACAGGGAACCCTCGAGTTACGTCACCCCCGAGCTACGGCAACTCAGACTTACGATTTGCCTCTTTGAAAGAATTCCGTCGACATACGGCAAAAAAAACGGACTTACGATCGAGGTACATTAGAAGTATGTAATCAAGATACGGCAAAAAAGTGCGTCACTACGGCAAGCGGCAAGGTGGGGGAGGGGTACAGTACCTTGACTGTTCGCGCATGGCAGTGCGCATGACTGTGGAGTAGGGGTGGGGCGACACTGTCGTACTATTTAAAGGGACGTGCCATTTTGACCACGTTGTTGAGTTTCGGCGAGAGAGAGAAGAGCAAACGTAAGTATCGATCATCATTTAGCATAGCATTTAGCATAGCATTTTATTAGCGACAGTTAGGTTTAGCGAGAGTGTTTTTAGTAGCGACAGTTAGCATAGGTTTAGCGAGTTTTTTAATTTATTAGCGACATTTATTTTTTGGGAGTTAAAATGGGACCCAAGAGACCGTCAAAGTCCATCTGATCCAGGTTTGAACTTGAGAAAAACATCAGTGTCTACCTACACTTCAGTCAAAGTAAGAGGATTTTGTTTCCTTTTTATGTTGCTTCTAGCTTTTTTAGAGTTCATGGACTTCTTTTTCATGCACATGGACATGGACTGCACACCAAGGCACTGGTTTCAAAAACATGATGGTTGCAACATGTTTCTGAAGGATGTGATTTTATGCTGATTTGGTGATGATTCATGTCAATAGCTGCTGCTGATGGATGGATGGATGGATGGATTGATGGATGGATGGATAGATGCGAGTTCCTGCTGATTTGCTGCTGTTTCATGTTAACAGCTGTTGCTCTTTGAGAAGTGTTCATGGTTCATGGTTGACATCATTTGCTGATGGATGGATGGATGGATGGATGTGAGTTGCTACTGATTTGCTGCTGTTTGATGTTAACAGCTGCTGCTCTTTGAGAAGAGTTCATGGTTCATGGTTGACATCATTTGCAGATTATGGCTGAGAACTGTTTAGGAAGAGATTTGTATTTTGTATGCTTTCTCTGTGCTGAAAAATACATTACTGTACCTTTTAAAAGTTTCTGGACTGGACTGTACACTAAGGCACTTTGTTTTCATACATGTCAGTAGATTTTTTAAATTACAGTACAGATGTGCTGTGCTGAATAGCACTGTCTAACATTGCTGTACAGTACCTGTACATGCTGTTCAGGTTTTGTGTGTTTATGGATTAATGTGTGGTGTAATGTGTTAGCTAAGTGTTTGTAAATAAAGTTCTGTGCATGTTTATGGCCCAGTATGTCCGCTTGTTCAGTATCATGCCGTTAAATGTGTGTACTGCGCTCCGTTAGCGGTATAGCCGTGACCTACGTCAGAAACGCGGACCTACGATCGGCACGTGTTTTTGGTCCACGAGTTACGGCAAAATCGACCTAAGTCTCATCCTTAGGTCCGGAACCCTGACGTCAGTCGAGGGTTTCCTGTACTTATATTTCTTCATTAAATGTGCCATGGAGCTGCTCTGAGTGGAACTTCTCATACTTGCAGTGGCTATAAAGAACGCCTGTCACGATTGCACAGATTCAGACCAATTAGACTGAAATTAAAGCTACTATATGTAGTTTTTGAACACGCTGGCACTTAGAAACATTTTGAACAGAGACACGTTTCTGGTACTTCCTCACTCAGAGCCATATATGACTCAGCTCCACCTTGCTCACGCTGCAGCCTGGAATGCTCCGCCTCCACTACGTCCCGTCTCAGGCGCTGCAAAGTTCTGTGATTATATGTTAATAAAACGTTCTAAAAAATGAAATAAAAACATGGAGCACTGGTCCAGCAACACAAAAACACCCTGAAATCTGCAGAGCTTCACGCAGCCCCACGTTGGACATGATTTAATTCGCTCGTGACTTCCTCATTTCTGTCAGTGGAGGTCTGGAGGAAGAAGCGATCACTTGACTTTTGGCAAAAAAACAAAAGAAAAGTCCAGAGCAGGGATGAAGAAGGGGAATTTAATACATTTGTGTCACATACAAAACAGTTTTGCATCGCTTTGCAATTATTTCAACGAGAACCTGCGCGGCCGCTGCGGGCTGACAGGCGGGGGCGTGGGTTGGGGGGGCGTGGGTTAGGGGGTGAGAAGTGAGAAGCTCTGTTTTTATTGGCTGGCTGTTTTTATTGGCTGGTTAACCGCGGGGCGCTCTGGTTTTTATAAATGCTTTTATTACCACCGGGAGACGCCAGAGGACTATAGTTTTTTTCAGAGATTACCTGTCAAACATCAATCTATCAGGAGATAGTGGCAGAGTGAAGAAATATGTTTAAAAAATAAGTAACATACTGAAGCTTTAAGTAGCTTTAAGTAATGCTTAAGTAATTATAAAGTTTATTCATAAAAATAAATACTCAGAAACCCAATGGATCACAAAGGGACTACAAAATGCCTGTAAGAAAAAGAACAAACTATACAGAGACTTTATAAAGCATAGATCAATCGATGCTGAAAATAAATACAAGAAATATAAGAATAAATTAACCACTATTTTACGGACATGTCTCTTCAAACCTGCACGGTCCCACAGCTCTGGAAAGACTCTGTCATTGTTCCGATCCCAAAATCTAAGACTGCTCATTCCCTGAACGACTTCAGGCCTGTTGCCCTGACTTCTTTAGTCATGAAGTCATTTGAAAAACTGGTTCACAAGACCCTCTTGTCAAAGGTTGAAGATCATTTGAACCCACTTCAATTTGCTTATCGTTCACAATAGCCCTGTTTCCATCTATTTTCATTTCGAATTTTGAGCTAATTTTTGAAATCTCGCAAATATGTAAATACAAATTAATGCGGATCAGAAGTGTTTCCATCTACTGGCTTGTAGCGCATCTACCAAGCCACGCACAGCGTCATTACGTCAGACGTCAGCGTCATTACGTCAGACGTCAGCACTGCGCATGTCTACAGTAAACAGGAAGTAGCGGTTGAAAACAGAACCCGGCCACACATCTCGTCAAAATGGAGAGAATATTTCAGGTACGTGTTGCTATCGGGCGAGTTGTATTTATTCTGTCATGCCAACTAGTTTTAGCGATGTTACATGTTGTCCGGAGCGGAAACAGCTGATCAGTCACGTGACGTGAATGTTTATTTTTCATTCAACCTTTATTTAGTCAGGTAAATCTTTTGAACCTCATGGGCTCATTTACGAAAGCGACCTGCTAAAACTAAAGAACAATGAACAGCAGTGATAGAATTTCATTAAACAATAAACAAACAAACAATAAACAATAGAAAACAAAAAGAGAGAAAAAAACAAAATATATATATTATTTTTTTTTTTTTTTTTTAACAAAGTATCAAAAAACTAGCAAAACATTATAAGGTAGACGTATAAAATCAAAGACAGGAACAAATCTGCATTGGTTTTTGCCAGGATTCCAACAGATTCTGAAAACCATTTAGAGAAGTCAAGTTCGAAAGCTTGTTCGCTGCGGCAGCACTGTCGGCAAATGTGTTTCCATCTGTCGTTTTGCGCATCTGCTCGGTTTCGAAGATCCCAAAAACCACCTCAAGCGAGCGTATAAACTTTTTGGCGAATTTCAGGAAGTAACTTCGCATTTTGCCGTTTCCATTAAGCTTTTCTGCTGCGATACTTCAAAATGCGCACCTAGAAACCTTGATGGAAACACGGCTATAGAGGGGTGGAGGACGCAACAGGAACTCTTTTAAATATGGTTTTAGGACACCTTGAAGGTGCAAAAACATTTGTAAGACTGCTTTTTATCGACTTTTCATCTGCTTTTAACTGTATCCAGCCCCACATTTTAGCAGAGAAATTACAAAGTCTGTACGGTCTTGACTTCGGCCTCATATGTTGGCTTGTGGACTTTTTAACTGCTCGGTCTCAGAGGGTGAGAGTTAATGGAGTCCTCTCTGATGTCCTTCTGTCCTCTACTGGTTCCCCTCAGGGCTGTGTTCTTTCGCCTCTTTTATTTATTTTATACACAAACGATTGTCGCAGCCATTTCCCTCAGCGTCACATTGTCAAGTTTGCAGATGACTCTGTCATCCTGTCCCTTCTGAGCAGTGATGACCCAGACCCCGGGCCTGTGATTGGGGACTTCACAGAATGGTGTGAGTCTTCCTTTTTAAAACTAAATGTTTCTAAAACAAAGGAGATGATAATCGATTTCAGGAAAAATTCTTCAGTAACAGCTCCCGTGGTCATTAACGGTGAAGCTGTGGAGGTAGTGCAACAATATAAATACCTGGGAACTGTTTTCGATGATAAATTGACCTTTGACCTTCACGTGAATGCACTTTGCAAAAAGGCCCACCAGAGGATGTATTTTTATCGGAAGCTTTGTGGTTTTAATGTTGATTCAACTTTTATGAGAATGTTTTATTCATGTTTTATTGAGTCTATTTTAACCTTTTCCTTCATCTGTTGGTTTGGACTTTTGACCTGTAAGAACAAAAGCAAACTCTCGGGGATTGTCAGGATGTGCAGCAAAACTGCTGGCATAGACCTAAGGAACCTCGCAGACCTACACAAGGTGAGGTCAGTGAACAAGGCCAGGCAGATTCTGGCAAACCCTGATCACCCACTCCATGACGAGTTCAGGTTGCTTCCATCTGGACGCAGGTTTCTACAACCCAAATGTAGAACAAACAGATTTAAAAACTCATTTATCCCAGTAGCAATCAGGTTTCTTAATGCACACTAATTTTAACACTGCTATTTTAATGTCTTATTGTCTTGTGTTGATATGTGTATGTGTGTGTAAGTGCATATGTATGTATGAAACTGTGCACTCCTATTGACTGCAAATCTAATTGCCCCTCGGGGATAATAAAGGAACTTGAAACTTGAATCTTGAAGATTATTATAGCAAACAGATGGATAGAAATAAAAGTAATATTAAAGGTATCTGGAATATTTTAAATAGTGTCATTAGAAAAACATCCTGGCATACTAGCTTTCCTCAACACTTTACAAACAATTATAAACACTTTAATAATATAGAAGAGATAGTTCATCATTTCAATAAACATTTTGTTAGTGTGTGGCCTAAATTGGCTGATGAAATTCCGCAAGCCACAGTAAATGAAATACTAAATGACAATTTAATTAGTAGAAATCCAGATTCCATGTTTATCTCAGCAGTGAAAGGTAAAGAAATTATAGACATAGTTAATAAATGTAAAAATAAGAGGTCAACTGACTGTGATGGCTTTGATAAAATAATAATAAAGAAGGTGATTGAGGAAATTATTCAGCCACTAACATATAATAATAATAATAATAATAATTAATAATAATAATAATAATTAATTCAATTTATAACGCACTTTTCATTACTGAAAATCTCAAAGTGCTACACATATATTGAATGCTACACACATTCATAAACCGGTGGCGGCAGACTACCATGCAAGGTGCTTTCCAGTCCTACCGGGAGCAACTCAGGGTTAAGTGTCTTGCCCAAGGACACAACGACACATGGTGCGGGTCCCGGGAGTCGAACCGCCAACTTTCCGATCGGGAGACGACTGCCCTTACCACTACGCCACGGCCGCCCCGTATATTTGTAATCTGTCAATTCAAACAGGTATATTTCCACAAAAAATGAAAATTGCAAAAGTCATCCCAATATATAAATCTGGAAATAGACATCATTTCACAAATTACAGACCTGTATCATTACTTCCACAGTTCTCCAAAATTTTGGAAAAGATATTCGTTACTAGATTGGATAGATTTGTTAATAAATACAAACTACTCTCGGAGAATCAGTATGGATTTAGGTCACAGAGATCTACAGCGATGGCAGTTATTCAATTAATATTAGAAGTGACCAATGCACTAGACAAAAAGAAACCAGCTGTTGGGATATTTATCGACCTAAAAAAAGCATTTGACACAATTGATCATGAAATACTAATTAAGAAACTAGAGCGCTATGGTTTGAGAGGAGTAGTTTTGCACTGGTTGAAAAATTATCTTAGTAACAGGCAACAATTTGTGCAAATAGGTGATTTCCAGTCCTCGTGCTTGGACATTGTTTGTGGTGTCCCACAGGGTTCAGTATTGGGGCCAAAGTTGTTTAATTTATACATAAATGACATATGTAAGGTCTCTAAATTGTTTACTTTTGTTTTATTTGCAGATGACACAAATATTTTTTGTACAGGTGAAAATTTACGGCAGCTTTTGATAGAAATTAATTTAGAGTTATGTAAATTGAAAAAGTGGTTTGATATTAATAAATTATCTCTAAATTTAGATAAAACCAAGTTTATGTTATTCGGGAATTGTAACGGGCATAGTGAGTCACAAATAAAAATTGATAATGTGATATTGGAGAAAGTGACGGAAATTCGGTTTTTGGGAGTATTGATTCATAATAAGATCTGTTGGAAACCTCATATTAAGTATGTTCAATCTAAAATAGCAAGAAGTGTAGCTGTTCTCTCTAATGCTAGAAATTTTTTAAATTATTCTGCTCTTCATATTATTTACTGCTCACTTATTTTGCCATATCTAAATTACTGTGTGGAAGTTTGGGGCAACACTTACAAAACCTCGCTCCAACCATTATGCACATTACAGAAAAGAGCCATTCGATTAGTTCATAAGGTTGATTTTTATTGTCATACTAACAATTTATTTATTGATTCTAATTTTATTAAATTCCAAGATTTGATAGAGTTTCAAACTGCACAATTTATGTATAAAGTTAGAAACAAACTATTACCAGAAAATATACAAAATTTATTTACTGACAAAGTCGGGAGATATAACTATAGAGAAAACCTGAATTTCAGAACTTTGAAGGTGAGAACAACAATGAAAATAATGTGCATTTCGGTCATTGGAGTGAGGATTTGGAATAAACTCACCAAAGAGTTGAAGCAAAGTCCAAGCATGAGGTATTTTAAGAAAAGACTAAAAATGATTATTATTCAAAAGTATAAGGATGATCAAGGGTGAGAAATTGGATGGTAATGATAGAACTGAGGATGATTTGGACAATTGGGTGCTGATCTGTGTATATGTGTGTAAATATATGTGGATGTGTAAATAAGGAAATGTTATCTATGTATTTATGCAGGTAGATGTGTATGTATATCTACGTGAGTATGTATATGTAGATACTTTCATCTAGTCCAGAAAATACTGTTAGTTTTTTTTTTTTTATTATTAAAATTAATATTACTTCTTTTTTTCTGGAAGGGATACAGGCAACAGGAAGACTATTTATCCTATGAATTATTGAATGGATAAGGGGTATGATAATATAAGTTAAACTTCATCATACTCCTTTTCAGACTCACAGTCACCATTAGAGGAAAGGAAAAGAAAAAAATGTATATTAGCATATAAAAATTGGGTATGTTTATTTGATATTAAGATTGTATCTATACTTGGAAACATGAAAGTCTTCAGTATTATGTTTTGTGGTGAAATGTCTGTCTGAAATAAAATGTATCATCATCGATGCTGAAGGGTCAGGCAGAGTGGCGCAAAGTCCCAGTCAGTCATTGACACAGCGAGACAGTCCAGCAGTCGCTCCGTGAGACAGAAAGACAGCAGCACCGACTGTTTAAACAGACCGACACAGGATCCCCAGAGCTCGCATCCATCACCACCAGTCACTAAGTTTCAACTATTACCCACGTGACAGTTTTAATTTTTTGTAAAACAGCTCTCAAACATGAGAAAGAAAATGAGAGCTGCTGCACATCAACGGCTCTGAACGCTGTTTTGTGGCAGCTTTTGTTCAGAGCACAAACTCAAATCATCCAACATCATCCAAGCAGGAAGTGTGATGTTCCTAATACGACTCATTATCATTACCAGCTAAAACACAACACGTTGTCCAGTTGTATGTGACAAACATGATCAGATTGTTAAAATAATTTATTTTAGATTAAATAAAAGATAAAAATGTGAACTCTATAGGCCTGTCACGATAACAAATTTTGCTGGGCAATTAATTGTCTCAGAAATTATTGCGATAAACGATAATATTGTTTGAAATTTGACAATAATTTATAATTATTGCCAAATTTAAGAAGAAATGTTGGTTAATTTTGTGTGTAGTACCTTTTTTTGACCACTGAGTGGCAATATAAGACTGTTTGAGCCGAAGGATGGATAGTGAAGGAGCAAGCAGCGTGTCTCTTTAAGAAAAATGGGAGAGAGGCCCCTTGACGTGACATGGGCTGTCTCTGTTAGTCTCCAAGAATTCTTAATGGTGGTTAGTGCTATACCCTCAGGGACCTTAATATTGTTTAAAAACACTAACGGTTCTCTGTCTAATCCAGTTACTGTCCCTGGTCCAGCTGAGTCATCAGTGGGGAAAACCTGCTTTTCACAGCAGCGTGGTAACGGCAATAAGAGAATACGCAGGTTGTTCCAAGAAGGCATCGCTTCTCGTCCATATATAACATCTTATTGGAGCCGTTATATCCCAGATATGTCAACTGGAAGACATGACCCCCCATAAATATTTAATTGTAAATAAGTTGAAGGAAGTGTCATTTAAAATTCTTCATAAAATTTACCCCGCTAAAAAAACATTATAGATAACATTTAAGAGAGACATGAATATTGATTGTAGTTTTTGTGGTGACCTTCCAGAAACTGTGACCCATCTTTTTTGGCACTGCCCTTTCACACGCAGGTTTTGGAAGGAGTTTAGCAGGTTTATTAAAGAGGTCCTCAACCCACTGTGAAACGGTAGCTCCGCCCCCAGACCAGATTCAAACTCCTCATGAAAATGGGCGTGTCGAGAGACAAGGAGGGGAGGAGGTGGGTGGTTGAGCTGCGTTCACGCCCCCTCTAGCAACAAACTAAAACAAACTAAAACTCCAGCAAACAACTTACAGGAATTACCTTTAATTAAGATAAAACAACACGCGCAATAATAAAATTGATATAAAATGGCAACAAATAATTACAAAATACTGTATGAATATATACACGTACATAGACAATGGAGCCTTTCGTAAAAGAAAGGAAAACAACAATCACTAAACTTAAAAAGTTACAAAAGTACCGGGTAATTACAACAAAAACTAAAATCAACTAGAGAAATTGCATTTCCTGAATGCTTATTGCAGAAGAACTTGCTGGAAAAACAGCTGAAACAAGCTAAAAACAGTCAGAAATGTAGCTGAAATGGAAGAACAAGCGTAATTTAGCAGAAGAAAGCAGAAAGGACACGTTTTTGCTGAATTAGGTTTAAATGAACAGAACTGAGAACAAAAATTTGGAAATTAGCTTAAAAAAGCTGAAATTAGCAAAAAAAATGGTAGCTGAAAAGGCAGAAAGAAGCTTAAACTACTAAAAAGAAGTAGAAAGATCTGAAAGGAGCTAAAAAAAGTGTAATCACCTGAAAAAGCTAACAACAGCATCAAGAGCTAAATAGTAGCTGAAACAGCAGAAAGAGCTGAAAGGAGCATAACGAGCTGAAATGAGCAGAAATAAGTTAGAAAAAGCACAGAAATGTTGTAGTTAGCTGAATGAATCTGAAAGGAGCAAAATAAAATGGCTGAAAAACGGCTGTGGTTGCGGTACTGTTCGGGTGTATTTTTGAAGACATGTTAAGTGCAATTTGAAATAAGAAATATAAAATATGATAAAAAATACATTTTTGTGTTTATTTCATTCCTATTCAAGACACTTTGATAAGAATGACTATATATTTAATACAGGCAGATACAGTGTATCTATGTTTACAATTTTGGTTGGTGGTGTGCCTCTGGATTTTTTCAATGAAAACACTGTGCCTTGGCTCAAAAAAGTTTGAAAAACACTGCTCTACATGAATAATTGGTATGAAAAGGGGACTCTATAAAACATTTTGTTCGTTTAATAAGCACAAGAAAATGAGTAAAGGCTCCAGTATAGCTGTGCGTTGGGCAGCACGCCGCTCGACGCGTGCGTGCTGTGCGCAGGCAGTTCACAGCAGAGCTCAGCGTGAGGCTCCAAATTCTTGACATAATTTGAGCAGCAGCAGGGCGGAGCGTTTACCTACGGGACAAATTGAGGTCGCTGATTGGTCATTTGATGACACGCCTACTGAATTGATTGACAGGTCGGGTGGTGAAAGAAAAGGCACGAGCTACGCAGCAGTATTTTGTGTTTGTATGTTAATAAAAAATATCTAAAAAATAAAATAAAAACAGGGAGCGCTGGTCCTGCAGCCCACCAGGAAATATTTAGAACCTGTGCATCCACGTTGGACATGACTTTAGTTCGCTCGTGACAAATTCATTCATTCCTCCTCATCGGAGGAGGAAGTGAATGGTGACCGCTCCAAGCGATCACTTGACTTTTGGCAAAAAAACAAAAGAAAAGTCCAGTTCAGCGATGAAGAAGAGGAATTTAATACATTTGTGTCTCATACAAAACAGTCCGCCACTGGGCAGTTTATTATGAGACAACGCGCACGCGTAAGCGGCCGTAAAATTTGAGCTTGGCGCGTTCACGCCCGCGTTCAAAGGCTTGTGCCGCGGCGTTCGCACGGCGTGCAGCGGCGTTCGGCCCAACGCAGAGCTATACTGGGGGCTTTAAACTTCAGAAACTGAGGAAGACTTCAGCGGCAGTTTCGGCCATGGCAAAGCTTCAGTCCATGTGAAAGTTTGATCCACGCCGTGACCTCACTAAATAAGCTGATTTACGAGCTTAACTGTAAGGTGGAGGCGATTTATGAGAATCGCAGGCCACCGGCGGCTTCTGGGACTCATCAGTGTGGTGGGTTCGACCTGGAGGGGGATTCATAGCATGGATCAGTGGAACGGATTCCCACAATTAGACCATTTTGGAATTGGATTGTCCAGATGGACTCCAAGGCTGCAGGAAAAAAATCTGTCTGCCTGAAGAAAATCAGCAATCAAGCTTATCTGAATCCGACTCCCCAACAGCCTTGGAAATGGGCTGACTATCAAATTTATCCTGGGTCATGAGTAACCGAGGACAACAACTGCAGCTATCGCACCCCTCCCGGAGAACTTTCTGTGCGCGCTTATCAGAACCGAACTTCTGGCTGGAAAACACCATCAGAACTGTGGCTGATCTGAAAAAGGTTCATGGACTAATCTCACCACCTCAACCACAATTCATTCATTCAACCTTTATTTAGTCAGGTAAATCTTATTGAACCTCATGGGCTCATTTACGAAAGCGACCTGCTAAAACTAAAGAACGATGAACAGCAATGGTAGAATTTCCTTAAACAATAAACAAACAAACAATAAACAATAGAAAACAAAAAAGAGAAAAAACAAAAGAAAGAAATACTTTTTTTTTTTAAACAAAGTATCAAAAAACGAGCAAAACATAAGGTAGACGTATAAAATCAAAGACAGGAACAAATCTGCATTGGTTTTTGCCAGGATTCCAACAGATTCTGAAAACCATTTAGAGAAGTCAAGGTCGAGAGCTTCAGATCTTTTTGTAAGATATTCCATGAAGCAGGAGCAGAGTAGGAGAAGGCCCTTTTTCCAAGTTCAGTCCTCACTGACGGAACACTGCAGGTAATCATGTCCTGAGAGCGCACACTGCATATGTAATCTATTTTAACTGTGCTTGCTGGTAGAGTTTCTTTTTATGTCTCAAATCGTGTCCTAATAGACAAGATGTGAAATATCTTTTTTGTAATACCACTATCTACCCTCATGGTTCTTTCCCCCTTTTCATATCTAAGATTATTATTCTGATAATGAGATGGCTGCGCTGATAATCAGCTACATCATACATTCATTCAACCTTTATTTATACAGGCTAGCCTCGTATAATACATATTCCCGTTGTACTTTGGTTGTACCTCGGTGCAATGTCAATAAAGATATTCTGATTCTGATTCTTCTGATTCTGATTTTGCATAAAAAATTCAACGTTCTTTAGAACTTAAAAAGCTGTATATGACAGTGGATCCAGTTAATGTGTGTACACTTCTGAATCCAAAAACAAGCTTTACAAAATGTGAATATGCTCACCTTGAGTTCCACTCCACCTTCTGCTTGTCACCGAGGCCCGAGAAGCCGGTGCTGACCCTCAGGGACATCCAGGGGCTGACTCTGTGGAAGAGCCACTGGAAGGTGAAGAAGCTCGTCACCGAGATGGTGAGGATAAACTGGCTGAATGGGTCCATGGCCACCCAACCCCACTGTGGGAGGACAGAGAGAAAAGAGTCAGTGTTAAAAGCAGTAGAAAGAATTCATCAATATCAATTTCCAAAAAACTTATTGTTGGCCCAAACTGCTGTACTTATACTGGAATTACCTTTAATTAAGATAAAAACAACACGCGCAATAATAAAATTGATATAAAATGGCAACAAATAATTACAAAATACTGTATGAATATATACACGTACATAGACAATGGAGCCTTTCGTAAAAGAAAGGAAAACAACAATCACTAAACTTAAAAAGTTACAAAAGTACCGGGTAATTACAACAAAAACTAAAATCAACTAGAGAAATTGCATTTCCTGAATGCTTATTGCAGAAGAACTTGCTGGAAAAACAGCTGAAACAAGCTAAAAACAGTCAGAAATGTAGCTGAAATGGAAGAACAAGCGTAATTTAGCAGAAGAAAGCAGAAAGGACACATTTTTGCTGAATTAGGTTTAAATGAACAGAACTGAGAACAAAAATTTGGAAATTAGCTTAAAAAAGCTGAAATTAGCAAAAAAAATGGTAGCTGAAAAGGCAGAAAGAAGCTTAAACTACTAAAAAGAAGTAGAAAGATCTGAAAGGAGCTAAAAAAAGTGTAATCACCTGAAAAAGCTAACAACAGCATCAAGAGCTAAATAGTAGCTGAAACAGCAGAAAGAGCTGAAAGGAGCATAACGAGCTGAAATGAGCAGAAATAAGTTAGAAAAAGCACAGAAATGTTGTAGTTAGCTGAATGAATCTGAAAGGAGCAAAATAAAATGGCTGAAAAACGGCTGCAATGAGCTGAAAGTAGCTGATTTTTTTTTTTTTTTTTTGCACAAAGAAGCTGAAAGAAGCTGAACCAGAAGAAAATGTGAAAGGAGCAGTAAAAGGTTGTAAACACATTTAAAGATTTGAAGGAGGTAAAAATGAGCTCAATTCATTTTCTCTGATGATAAAAATGGCAGAAAAGGCTAAATATTTCAAACAGCTAAAGTTGCACCAAAACCAAAAATTGTCCTGAAAGAGCTGAAAGTTTTGATTTACGATTTGATGAAATAGCACAAAAAAATGAGAAAGATGTTGCAAAACATACGGAAGAAAAATGGATCACAATAAAGTGAATGATTCATAAGCATTCACATAATTAATGAAAATTGAATTTTCATTTTGAATTATGACTTAAAAGAATTATTTTGAAAATCAAACAACTAAATCTGAGCCTGACAGAAAAGATGTGTGAAAAACTGACCTTAGTGCTCTGACTAGAGCAATAAATCTCTATCATATAGTCAAAGGGCATTTCCTTTAATTATTTTATAAACCAGTAATAAAATCTGGAACTGGATCCTGAAACTGACAGGACCCAGTGAGGAAAGGCCAAAACTGGGATAAAGTGGTTGCAGCGAGCGACTGAACTCGAAGTGTAAGAGGTCGGAGCAGATGCATGGATCATTAGTTCTAATTGGGCTTATTCTTAGTAAGAGTCCTCACATGGAAGAATTTACTTTTGTTAAAAGAATTGTCAATAATTACTCCAAGATTTCTGACATAATGGCTGAACGTCGTCTGCGCCACAGATTCACCCACATGGTTTTAAACAAAACAACAGAAAAGTTCAACATTAACTCAAGAAGGTGGTGGATTTTCGTCTCCTCACACTTTGAATTGTTTAGTTGAAAGCAGCGTATGACTCACGGCTTTACATCGTAAAGCTGCAGAAAATGTTACGTAACGACGTGATTGAATCAGTTTCCACCACAGCTGAATGAGAGCACGGCACGGCAGAGTCCCTCTTCAAACAAAGAGTGGGCACCTTCACTGACCTCCTTTCACACCACAATCAATATCGCTCTGCTAATCACGGCTATGGGAACACACTGTGCCAAATAAAGATAACCATATGAGATAGGAAGACTTCTAAATTACAAACACAGAGTATTTCAAAAGTTTAAAATTCAACCTTCAATTTTTGGAATGGTGCATAAAAATCCACCATTTAATGTGTTTATTTTGGAGATAGCCTTAATAACCAGATCAGCATAAACGTATTCAATTCATTTCAAATTCAAAAACACTTTATTAATCCCAAAAGGAAATTAAACATTGTAACTTGTTATCCTTGTTTCATTAAGAGATGTTATAGATGCTGATCTCTTGTAAAGGTCCGTCCCACAGTGTGTCTGAAGAAACTGGCAGCAGATGCCGTCCGATCCGTCCACCCAGACTCGGTTGGCCTCTTGGTTCCTCCGGGCTGCAGGACCACCTGAATGCTGGACAGAACTCCTCCCAGCAGCCTGCCGAGCTCCACGTCGCTGCGGACAGCCGGCTGCAGGTGCTGGGGGATGATCCCATCCTTCTGCTGTCATGAGCCACGTTTCCTGCCATTTCCAGGATCTCATTGGTCAGGCACTCGAGCACAGCCAGCAGGTAGATGAGAATGCATCCATGGGGCCTCCTTTTCAACTCATTTGAGATTTGGGGCTGTAGTTAAAATATTATTTGAGCTTTTGAGATGTTGATCAGTAAAAGTGGGTGGGCATCACAGGGTCAGCCCTCAATTGGTTCAGATCCTACCTCGCTGACAGATCCTTTTGTGTTTCCATCAACGATTTTAGTTCTGCAGTGGTGACACTTAAATGGGGGGTTCCGCAGGGGTCCATCCTGGGTCCTCTCCTATTCTCCTTATACCTGATGCCACTTGGTGCTATTTTCCAGAAACACAACAGACCCTTCCACTTCTACGCCGATGACTGTCAAACTTACTTCCCCATCCATCCATCCATCCATTTTCTTCCGCTTATCCGGGGTCGGGTCGCGGGGGTAGCAGCCTAAGTAGGGAGGCCCAGACTTCCCTCTCCCCAGCCACTTGGAGCAGCTCCTCTGGGGGAATCCCAAGGCGTTCCCAGGCCAGCCGAGAAACATAGTCCCTCCAGCGTGTCCTGGGTCTTCCTCTGGGTCTCCTCCCGGTGGGACATGCCCGGAACACCTCACCAGGGAGGCGTCCAGGAGGCATCCTAACCAGATGCCCGAGCCACCTCAACTGGCTCCTCTCGATGTGAAGAAACTTACTTCCCCCTAAGACAAAATGGTACATGCTCTATTCAACCTCTGCTCGACTGCCTGGCTGACATCAGGGACTGGATGGATTTAAATGTCTTAAGCTTCAATGATAAGAAGTCTGAAGCCATATTGTTCCTTCCCAATGACACAACCTGGAACCACTGCATCAACCTTTCTGCTCAAACCCTGTCCGAAAAACAAAAAGTCACAAATCTGGGAGTGATAATGGATCCTTCCATGAAACTCAACAGTCATGTAAACATGATCGTCAAATCCTGTTTTTTCCAGCTGAGGCGACTGTCTAAGCTGAAGCCCATATTATCAAAAAACAACCTGGAGACAGTGATTCACACATTTATTACATCTAGGCTTGATTACTGCAATTCACTTCTGTTTGGCGTCAGTCAGACACCATTGCACGATTACAACTGGTTCAGAACGCAGCAGCCTGATTTTTAACCAGTACAGGCAAAAGAGAGCACATTACACCAGTCTTGGCCTCCCTGCACTGGTTCATCTTCAAATCCAGTTCAAAATTCTCATGTATGTCTACAAATCACTGAACAGTCTCGCCCCCGCCTATCTCTCTGATCTGATACACCCATATGTCCCTCCACGTGCTTTGAGGTCAGAGGACCAGTTACTTCTCACAGTTCAAGGAACTCGTCTTAAACACAGAGGAGACAGGACCTTCTCTGTAGCAGGACCAAGACTTTGGAATGAGTTACCTCTGCTCGTCAGACAGGCCCCTCCCTCTCGGTTTTCAAATCCCGTTTAAAGACTCACTACTATTCTGTTGCTTTCAACACCAGCTGATCTGTGTTTGGTTGTTTTATTTATTATCTGTGATGATTTTATGTCTAATTTTGTGTACTTCATGTGTGTGTTGCCTGTTGTTTGTCTGTTCAGCACTTTGGTTGTCCTTGTCGCTGTTTAAAGTGCTTTATAAATAAAATGGTATGGTAAAAATCCTTCCAGCTGCACTGCATCCATCCATTCAGGTCTCTCTTATAAATGAGTCCTCGAGGCTGAATGAATGTGTTACTAGAGGAAACAATCATCCAAAAAAAATGTGATTTATCCAGTAAAAGAAGAACCAAGGTTTCCACAAGCAAAATCTCTGAATGAAAGTAACAGAGCTACTCCAGCATGCAGACACCCCGAGCGGCGTATTCCGATGCCGTATCATGAACTCACTCACACATGGCTTGTGCACAGCACGTCACCAAAATGTTCTCACAGCCACAGATGGAGCTGCTGGTGGGTCCGCTCCGTCAGAGGCTGTTAATGTCACTGACTCACATCGGACGCTCGCCTTACGAGTGATCAGCTCAGCCGGGACATTTCTCGAAGGCAAGACGTGCAGGTTTCAAATGCCGTTTCAAATTTAGCCGGCTTTTATATTTGACTTGCTGCTGTGTGGAACAAGTTGGACCACGTATCAGCTGTGTCACAGTAAATTCAGGGACGGTTGAACCTGTACATCAAACTGAGCCAAGATTTGTAGGATTTTTGATAAGAACTACTAAAGAATTATGCATTAGCACAAACTGCAAAACATTAAAAGAGCTTACATTTGCATCTGAATGAAAAATTTACAAAGAACAAAGGAGATTGAATTTGTCTATAAATCATGAAAGACCTCACTCATCCAGCACACTCACTCTTTGCCCCACTCCCCTCAGGACGGAAGTTGAGGAGCATCAAATGTAGAACCACTAGACTGAGGAACAGCTTCTACCCTGAGGCTGTTAGACTCATGAATAAATAAATAATAAGAATAATCACTGCAAAATATCACATCATGCTGATGCTGATCTGTTTTCTTGTTGCTGTGTTCATCTGTGACCATCTGCTCATACAAACTCATGTTCGTGCTGCTGTTTATTTCCACTACATTAGGGCTTAGTGTATTACTAGTTGATGTTTTTCTTAGTTAATTCTAGATGTTATTACTGTTTTTCTCTTGCATTTGTTGTTGGATGTAACTGGGACCCTGTGTACATAATCTCGTTTTCATCACATGTACCACATGCGGTGCAAATGACAATAAAGACTCTCTGACTCTCTGACTCTCTAAAATAAAGCAATCCATTCGAGTTATGCAGATATTTGTCTAAACCTCATTGTGGGGGCGGCACAAGAAGAAATCAACGCCAGGGGATCTCCAAACTCTGTTTTGACCCGATTGTGTTGCTGGTGGAAAACCCAGAAGAAAATCAATCCGCTCCGAGAGCGACGCAGTCGTCTGTTCAGAACGTCAAAATGTGATGGAGATGTGTGTTGTAGAGCTAAACCAGTGCAGCCCAGTGGAGGGGGCACAAAACGAAGTTCTTTAAAACAAACAGAACCAAATGTTAAGAGAACAGATTGTAAAAGAATAAAGGAGAATCCTCTGCAGAGAATCTCACATAGAAATCAAGTGTTTTCACAGACAGACGTCCACAGAGGCTACTGACCTGTTTTCTGTAGATTTAACTGTTTTATTTATTTATTACATCTTCATCTCAGGTCAGAAACATTAAATAAAAAATAAAAAAACTGACCAATTCAAAATGAATTTGCAGGTTTTTCTTTTCAAACTTCTGTATTTAGTCAAAAGTCAGCGTTTCGCATTACCTGTAGTGGAAGGAAATTGTGTACACAGAGTCCCAGTTACATCAAACGTATAAAATGTAAAAGAAAAACCGTAATAAGATCTAAGATATGAATTAAGAAAAACTAACTAAAAATACGCTAAGCGCCAATAGCATTCATTCAACCTTTATTTAGTCAGGTAAATCTTATTGAGCCTCGAGGGCTCATTTACAAAAGTGACCTGTTAGCAACGAGCCGGTAGCTTCGTAATGATAGAGAGTTGTAATTTAGAAGCTTGGTTTCTTAAAATAGTGAACAACCACTGGTCAAAATGCCTGAACATTGTGCCGAGGATACGAGAGGAGGAAACTGTATGCTTATATACATTGAGGATTGCTTTTTTTTTTTTTCTGTGACAGCATTTCACCGATGCTCCCAGCAAAGCTGTGCGAATAACTTACAGAAACAGAGAAATGACTGAAATGTTTTCAAAGATGCAGTGCTGTTAGACCTCAAATAATGTTAATAAAACATGTTTGTCTTGTGGAAACTATATTGTATATTTTTTCAACGCAGAAAGAGTTCAAATGATTACAGCCCAACAGTGCTGTATGAACAGGTCTGTTCATTTTTACGAGCTGCACGTTTTGACATTTTACTCACCTGTTCTTCAGTGGGGTTGAAGGAAGAATCTCTTTGCATGTCGCAGGTTGAAACAAGTTGAAACTTCAACACAGGCAGTGGACTGAGGAACAGCGAGGTCTCGTAGAACTAGCTAGCTGCTAGCTTAGCAACTGTCCAGTAGCATTCTGCTGCGGGACATTTTTCTCTGTTTTGTCTGTTTCCCATATCCAAGATGTAATGTAGGAACGTAATCCACGGAGCTTGGATCATTAATGTCCATGCCAGATAAAAAATGCTGATTACACACGCTGATGCTCTGTGTCGGGTTGAAGTCCTGCCGGCGAAGCGCTGGAGCCATATCTTCCTCCACATCTTCCTTCTTTTAGTCACTTTACTCGACTTTCCAAGAGGGACTTGGTAAAACGAACAAGTCTCACCTTTTTCTTTTTCTCGATTACGTTCCCTGGAACACTTATAAACACAACAGAAGTCCTTTTTCCCCATCGCAAACGAAGGCAGTATTGAAAACACCAGAGTAACTCCCCGCGCACCCCCCGGCTTCCGGAAAATTCTGGAAAAATGCGAGTGCGCATGCGCGATGACGTCAATTGGTAAAAGGTCTATTACAACAAGGGGCTTTATGGGTGATATGATATGCAAATCTTGACCAATATCTGCTGAACTTATTTTTTTAAAGGTATTGTGACATGATTTTGTAAATTTGAATATTTGTCTGAACATATATATCTTATATCATTGAGCTCTGTTCGTTTTTGCATAATAAATTATAAATATATTAAATTTTTATTCCAAGTTATGGTAGTTTTTTTCTCTGGGATACGCCCCTAAAAATCTGCGCATTTCCGCAAAATGTCATCTTGACGTGACAACGGGAAGGCACGCTCCAACGTGCATTTAAATAATAATGGCGGAGCATGTCCTATCGCGTCTGAGATATCATTTTGAGACAGTAAATCTTCCAAAACTCTCATTAATAAACACTCCCTGAATAAAAAAATTACAGATGTTACCTGATGGCGCAGACATAATTTAAAAATGCATACATAGCAACGTGTTTGCTCCGGGCTCTCGGCTAATTTTTTTTAGAAGCTATCTTGGCTAACAAGAGTCCCTGACACCGGTCACGTCTGAGATATATCATTTTAAGACAGTAAATCTTCCAAAACTCTCATTAATAAACCCTCCCCGAATAAAAAGAAACGAGATGTTACCTGATGGCGCAGACATAATTTAAAAATACATACATAGCAACGTGGCCTGTATCGCGGCTATTGTGTTAGCTATCTGATTCGGCTAGCTTGTTAGCAGCGAACAAACATAATCTGCCGTGATAATTGGCTTTATACACTCAAAGTGTATAAAGTAAAACAACATGAACTCACGTAAAATAAATAGTTTATAATCTAAAACACTACACACCTCCGATTATGTTTACACAAAGACTTACTCATCTCCTGGACAGTCTTCCGATGGTCCCTGCGTTGTTTTGACATGGTAGCTGTGGGACTTTCTTCTGTAGATTTTCTTTTAAAAATAGTAGGAATAGCATCCGGTTTTAAAAGTCTTCTGAATCTTACTGGTAATCCTAAAGATTCTTTTATACCAGGTGCTGAAAACAATCGGCAGTGAAATGGTCGCTGCAGACATACGACTCCTGGAACCCACCGGTCCTTGTCTGGTCCATTCTTGTCGAAGTTTCTCATGAAATTTGTGAAGAATCACTTGTTCACTGCTGATATTAGAACACACAAATGCGCTACAACGTGACGGCATTTTTCAAGTTACACAAATAAAAGAGGCGATCCTTCAGGAAATGAATTGTATGGCAAGCAGTTAACACACCTAATAAACGGGCAAGGCTCTGCCTTCTGCCCGTTGTCACGTCACACTGATGACGTATTGCAGGAATGCGCAGAATTTTAGGGGCGTATCCCAGCAAGTACCAGAGAAAAAATTAGCATAATTTAGAATAAAAATTTAATATATTTATAATTTATTATGCAAAAACGACCAGAGCTCAATGATATAAGATATATATGTTCTGACAAATATTCAAATTTACAAAATCATGTCACAATACTGTACCTTTAAGGTATAAAACATTTAAATGTGTGTCTACCTTAAATAAGGAAAACTGAAACAAATATGAATTATCTCAAGGGTGGATTTAGAAAGGCTTGGTTGAAATGTTCAAATAAATAAATGTTTTTCATATATCACAAATGAATATGGCTGATTTTTATTCAGGCATGTCGTTTTGATACAATTTTATCACTCACTGCTGAAGGCAAAGGCCGAGCGATGTTTTTCGCCCATGTCTGTCCATGTTCGTCTGTACTGTGAGCAAAATATCTACTGAAAACATTCAACTGATTTTTAATGAAACTTTGAGAAAGTTATCAATGGGTTACCCTACAACAGTGCTCCAACACACCTGATTCAGTGATTTTATTTATTCTCGAAGTTCTGCCAAAGCCTGTTAAGCACCCATTCATTAAAATCAGGTGTTAAAGAAAAGAAACAACTTAAACGTGCAGGATGGCATTCCTCAAGGACCATGGTTGGGAACCACTGTCCTATAAGACGATGATTATAATTCAGTGAATTGAGCGGATATTCGGATTTTAAAAATTGGCCTCGCAGCAGCTAGTCATTCACGAAACATTCTCCAAGTGCTAACAGATCACACAAGCTATCACAATAATGCATGCCATTGCACATGAAGGTTATGCTCAAGGTTTGACCAAAAAGGGCTACAAATCTGTTGTTTCTCAATAGAAGATGATTTTAGTCTAAAGTGTCATGATGTCCTTGTTTTTTTTAAATAGGATAGAAAGAAAGGAAGGACGGAAAGCAAGACCACAAAACATAACAAGTACACACAGAAAGCACAAGGCAAACACACCCGCCCGCCGCCCGCAAACCTGCAAAGAACATGACAGAACACAATAACAAAACACATATGTATAAAATACTTAGAATATTCATGGCTTTGCAGTATATTTTTATATTTTTATAAAAAATATATATATATTGCGTGAGTGAGTGTAGCTACAGTGTGCGCTCTCAGGACATGATTACCTGCAGTGTTCCGTCAGTGAGGACTGAACTTGGAAAAAGGACCTTCTCCTACTCTGCTCCTGCTTCATGGAATATTTTACAAAAAGATCTGAAGATCTTGGCCCTGACTTCTCTAAATGGTTTTCAGAATCTGTTGGAATCCTGGCAAAAACCAATGCAGACATGTTCCTGTTTTGGATTTTTTTTTGTACATCTACCTTATAATGTTTTTGCTAGTTTTTGCTACTTTTTCTTTTGTCTATTGTTTAATGTATTTGTATCATTGCTGTTCATCATTCTTTAGTTTGTAGCAGGTCGCTTTCGTAAATGAGCCCTCGAGGCTCAACAAGATTTACCTGACTAATTAAAGGTTGAATGAATAAATATATATACCTATACATACATACATATACATGCATATGCAGTTACATGCATATCTACATATCTACATACGATACCTGCATGTGTATCCCTGCATCTATTTGTGTGTGGTTGTGAGCATGCATAAATGAATAAGAGAGATAAGATAAGAGATAAGAGATAAGAGATTTTTTATTAACATTGCACCAGTAAACCAATACAACGTGATAATGTAAACACAGTCATCCAGAGGAGGGGTAGAGAATGTTAAGCTGCAGCAATTCAAAACATATGCATGTTCGTCAGCGCGGCCATCTCTCATCCATCCTGAATGAGGCTTCTCTAATAGAACATTCAATAGTGACCGTGAAGCATCGGAGACCCGAACACCAAGACCCAAGGCAGACAGAGAGGGGGGACCAGAGCCCAAGACCCCAAGAGGGACCCCGAGCACAGAGCCCCCAGGGCCACCCAAACAGGATGAACCACTCGCCCACACCCCAGATCCGACCATAGGGGAGAACCGGAAGAGCCCCACCAGCGACTACACACAATGGCCCCCGGGGGTCAACAGCGACAAACTCACAGGCCCCCGCCGGAACCCGCTGCACCGATGTAGCTCCAGGACTAGGCACCAAGGCCCGGGCACAGAGGACGCACACCCCTCAGGCCCAGGCCCAACAGGACAGGACCCGAGCCCCACCAGGCAGCCACCAGGCCGAGCCGACACACGCCCAAGCGCCCTGCCCCCGACACCGAGGGCCCCAAGCACGCTGGTAGGCAAAGGCACACCGCGCTAGGGGGCCGCGTGGTAGGGGCGCGACACCAAGCAGCCCCAGCTGTATCAAAGAGGGGGCAGTATAAGTCCCGGCCTGACAAATAGTCATTCATACACAGACACAATCACACAGACCCACCCTCATCCTCACCCTCATTCACTCAAAGACATATAATAACGACACATTCCATTCATAATCCCGATACGCACTCTATTCCCCCCATGTCCAAGACATGTACCTGCCCCCTACATGGGACAGCCCATGCCCAAACCCAGGAGGTAGGCCCATTCATTCTGGGGCGGAGAGGAGCCGACATCCAAGATCCGGCCCAACCCGCGCCCAGCCGGCAGGACAGGACACCCGAGTCCAAACAGCCCCAGGGAGGGCGCAGCGCCAGCCCTGCCCACGGCAAACCCCCAGGCCCCAAACCCCCCATAGTCCAGGACAACACCCAACGGCCTGCCTTTCTACTGGACCACCCCCGGAATGGCCGCCAGGGAACCTGGGGGTAGCAAGAGGAAAAAATAAAATAAAATTTAAAAATAAAAATAAAAACACACAAGACCCTGACACACACACCCCCGCCCCCAGATGTGCTGTTGATGTGTGTTGTTGTAAAGTGCAATTAAATAAAGGAAAGAAGAAGGAGCAGAGGCTGGCATGATGCCAGTTTCCCCTCCACCCCCACTCTAACCCAAGCCATTACTGTCTAAATGCATCATTTGAAGCGAGCACAGGCTCAGGGGGCGAGAGTAGTGTCATCCCGCCACCCATAGTGCCCACCCCAAGTTCCTGTATGTGAATGTCATGAGGATGTTATGAGTGAATGTCTAATGTGTATAATAAATGTTATTTGTTCTTAAATTTTACCTTAGAAAATTAATCTCCTCAGGACATTAATAAAATATCTGTGTTAACTTTCTGCTCTAATGTATTCAATATTAAAAGCACATTTATGCTTCTTTTTACGTATAAAACATATAAAGAAGGGGTCTGCAACCTTTACAATCAAAAGAGAGCCATTTTAAGCCTTTGTTCACTAAATTAAAAGTGTTCAGAGCCGCAACATGCTACAGCTGTGGTTATCAACTGGTGGCCCATGGGCCACTTTAGGTTTGCTGGAAGGGGCTTTTGTGGCCACTAGGGGTGACAAATAATTTTTATTTTTACAATTTAAGACAAATGAAAAAAAAAACAGGTTCTCTTAAAGAGAGGATTTGTTAATTAATAAAAACTATGAACTATTCAAACCTAGGTATTTTATCTAATTGTGAAAAAATGAATTAAGTACAGAAATAAAGCATAAAGTTAAAGTTTTACTCCATTTACTTGTTCCAATATCCACATACTGTATTTGCAAATGAAATGACATAAAACTGCTGAAACTACAGTAGTCGTTTTTTTTTTTTTTTTTGTATAACAACCAATTCAGTTTTGGTCAAAACTTGAAAGAGCCTCTGCGGAGGGGCCAAACAGCCGCAGGTTGCAGACCCCTGATATAAAGGATGTATGTTTAATTTACAGGAGCTCAATGCAAAGTATGATCATTAAAAAAAGTTATCCTTGTCTATAAAGGTGCAGTTTCATAGCGTTTACTCCAGTTGATGTCCAGATTTATTAATGTGCAATTCTGAAATGCAGGTACAAGGGTTGCCAGATAGAAAATTATGAAATTTTGTACAATCACGTTATCATATATGCACTTTGTCACTCAGCTAGGGTAAAGGGTGGAGGGGTAAAGTCTGTGACTGGTCATGATGATATTTGGGTGTTCATGAGAATAAAAATGGGAGTGCCACACCTATTGCACGCTTAAAGTATGGACCCTAAAACTATTGTATAAACACGTACCGTGCATCTGGCAACACTGGTGGGTACGCACTCAATGTAAACAAAGTATTCAAGTGAATATTAAAAAATATATACTGTATGTGAAGGCTTGAGTCACGTGACTAACATATAATGTGATATGATGAAGGTAAACAAACATGGCCGGTAAGTTCCATCACTTTGGCTGTTTCTGTATTTTATTTTTATGGGAACGGGGTGGGGGTCCTACGGAAGAGTATTGCTGTCAACCATAAAATAAAAATTTTGGAAATTATATTATACAAACATGATAATTATATTGTATCATGTTTGTACAATATATTATCATGTTCGTACAATTATCATGTTCGTACAATATAATTATCATGTTCGTACAATTATCATGTTCGTACAATATAATTATCATGTTTGTACAATTATCATGTTCGTACAATATAATTATCATGTTTGTACAATTATCATGTTCGTACAATATAATTATCATGTTCGTACAATTATCATGTTCGTACAATATAATTATCATGTTTGTACAATATATTTATCATGTTCGTACAATATAATTATCATGTTTTATCAGCATTGACATAGACTATGAGGACATTTCGTTCTGTCACACCCTGCCCAATAATTCACCAAGATTCAAACCGTCAGTAGTCGTCAAGTTCATTAGCAGGAATACAAAAAACTATGTTATGCATAATAAAAGAAATCTGAAGGGATCAAATGTTTACATAAATGACCATCTAACCAAAAAAAATGGAAACATTGCACATGAAGCAAGGTGGTTAAAAAACCAAAACAAAATAGCATCAACATGGACAAGAAATGGATACATCTTTATCAAAACAAAGGAAGGGTCTCAGCCTAAAATGATAAAAGAGCTGAAGGATCTGGATGAATTCAGGAGATGAAAAATTACAAATCAATGAAACAACTCACACTCAAAATGGATAAAATATACAGTGAAATGAACAAATACATTAGAACATGACAACATACGAAGACTCAGAACCTAAAATATATAATGTTGAAAATGTGATTGATGCAATTTTTTTTCCTGTAATAAAAGATAGCGAATATTATAATGAAGAGCAGTTTAATGACATCAATATATCAAATGGAGTTCTCTCTATTATTCACTTTAATAGCAGAAGTATAAATGCAAACATATCCAAAATAACAGATTACTTAAAACAGTTAAATAGAACTTTTACGATAATAGCGCTGTCAGAGACATGGCTCAATGATGATAACACAAGTAATATTCACATCGAGGGGTATGAATTATATCATATGAACAGAAATAATAAAAGAGGTGGTGGAGTCGCTCTATTTGTCAATAATGAAATAAAATGTAAATTAAATAGTGAAATGTCAATAATAGTTGATAATATTATGGAAATGATAACAATAGAAATAATAAACAAAAACGATAAAAACATAATAATAAGTTGTGTATATAGATCACCAGGAGCAAATATAGAAATATTCACGGATAAAATCTTGGAGCTAATGGAGAAGAGTTTTAATAAAAATGTTTTTTTGTGTGGAGACTTTAACATTGATATGGGAAATAAAACAGATTCAAATAACATAAGCACATTTATAAACTCAATGTACAGTTTAAATATGTATCCATTGATATCAAAGCCAACAAGAATTACAACTCATAGTGCCACAATAATTGATAATATTTTCACAAATATAACAAATGGGGACGTGATAGGTGGTATCTTAATGACCGACTTAAGTGATCATTTACCAGTTTTCACAATCTATAAAAATGATCAAAGCATCACAAAAGCAGTCACAATGAAGAAAAAGATCATAAACACGTCAAAAAAAGTTTTGGAAAAATTGAAAGAGGATCTAGATAAACAAAACTGGAATGATGTATATGTAGACGATGCGAACAGAGCATATGATGAGTTTATGAATATCTTGGAAGCTCTGTATGAAAAGAATTGTGTGCAAACAAATTACACAAAGAGAAATACGATTGATCAACCATGGATGACAAAAGGGTTGAGAAATGCTTGTAAAAAAAAGAATTATTTGTATTCATGTTTCTTGAAATTGCGAAGTCAGAGCGCAGAAGAAAAATATAAAAAGTATAAAAATAAATTAGTAGGGATTATTAGGAAACATAAGAAAGAATATTATAGTAAATTATTAGATAAAAGTAATGGTGATATGAAAGCAACATGGCGAGTAATGAATAGTGTCCTGAAGAATCATAAAGCAAAAACCGGTATTTCAAAATATTTTGTAAAAGACAACGATGAAATTCATGATGAAAATGAAATTGTAAATGGATTTAATCAATATTTTGTGAATGTTGGATCAAGCCTTGCAGCTAAAATACCAAAAGTAGATAAAAATGTGATCCACTCAATTACAGGTTGTGCAAATAGTATTTTTCTAAATGGAACTAACAAAGAGGAAATAATGAATGTAGTAAAAAATCTTACAGACAAGAGATCAAAAGACTGGGTGGACATGGATATGATGTTTGTGAAGGACATAATGAGCCATGTTATTGAGCCGTTCACATACATATGTAACTTATCATTTTCAACAGGAATATTTCCAGATAATATGAAAGTAGCTAAGGTTGTTCCTCTTTTTAAAAATGGTGATAAATGTGTGTTCAACAATTATAGACCTATATCCTTGTTACCACAGTTTTCAAAAATTCTTGAAAAACTATTTGTAAACAGACTAGATCAATTTATAGATAAACAAAATATTCTAAGCAACAGTCAGTATGGGTTTAGAGCAAAAAACTCTACATCAATGGCTCTCATGGAATTAATGGAACAAATAACTACTGCTGTCGATCAAAAACAATATTGTATCAGTATTTTTGTTGATTTAAAAAAAGCATTCGATACTATTGATCACACCATTCTCCTTGAAAAACTGAACAAATATGGTATTAGAGGACCAGCATTACAGTGGGTATCTAGCTACTTAAAAGATAGGAAACAATTTGTACAAATAAATGATGTAAGATCTGACCTCTGTAATATCACATGTGGAGTTCCCCAAGGCTCTGTACTTGGACCAAAGCTTTTTATTTTATATGTGAATGACTTGGTAAATGTGTCAGGACTCCTTAAATGTGTACTTTTTGCTGATGATACCACTTTTTTCTGTTTAGGTGAAGATATAGAACAAATGTTGGAATTGATAAAGACAGAATTTGTCAAGATACAAACTTGGTTTAAAATAAATAAATTATCATTAAATCTAGAAAAAACTAATTACATGATATTCGGTAATAAAAAGAAAACTGTTGATGTTCCACTCAAAATTGAGGATGTTGAGATTTGTAGAGTGAGTGAGGTGAAGTTTTTGGGTGTTATCATTGATGACAAACTGACATGGAAACAACACATAAATTCTGTAAGAATAAAAATAGCTAAATCGATTGCAGTACTGTACAAAGTCAGAGACCTATTGAATGATAAAGCTCTGTATTTGTTGTATAACACAATCATTGTTCCACACTTAATCTATTGTATTGATGTTTGGGGGAATGCGTGTAAAACAATCACAAAGCCTATTTTTGTATTACAGAAAAGAGCTGTAAGAATTATCACTAGAAAACATTACCGTCATCCATCAAGTACATTATTTTATCAACTAAAGTTATTGAAGTTCCATGATTTGGTAGACTATAATATTTTATCAGTTATGTATAGGGCTCAAAATAATGCATTACCTTTAAATATCCAAATGCACTTTGTTAAAAGACAAAGTTGTTATAATCTTAAGGGGACAGAGTTGTTTGTAAAACCACAATTCAGAACTAGTTTGAAGGGACGTTCTACCTCAATCCAGGGAATTAGATTATGGAATGGCTTGGAGAATGTAGTTAAAAATGCCAAGTCAATGTTTACATTTAAGAAAATGATCAAAACAAATGTGTTAAAAAAATATATGAAATAGCGTAATGTGTATTGTATTAGTTAGAAAATTAGAAAGAGTTAGTCATTTTGTACTGTTGGTTGAAGATTATTATTGTTTAATCTGATTGTTGGAAAAAGTTGGTTGAAGATTATTATTGTTTACATGGTTGATTATTATTGTTTAATCTGATTGTTGGAAATAAGGGGCAGATATAATAAGATTTATTCTTCTTTCTGCTACCTTTTATTTTTTTATATTTTGTACATTATTTATGAGATTGTCTTGTATTGTTTCTTTTGTTAAAAAATGAACAAATTTAATAAACATAAACATGTTCGTACAATATAATTATCATGTTTGTACAATATATTTATCATGTTCGTACAATATAATTATCATGTTCGTACAATTATCACGTTCGTACAATATACTTATCATGTTTGTACAATAGATTATCATGTTTGTACAATATCATGTTCGTACAATATAATTTCCAAAAATTTTATTTTATGGTTGACAGCAATACTCTTCCGTAGGGTTCAGAACTTTGCAACCTTTAAAATAAAGAGCAGTCTGTTCCATATTTTCTAATAAATCAACTACATTTATGACATGACTGATTTTTGTTCAGGCACATCGTTTGGACAGCCCTTTTTATACAGTATGTGATTGCGTAACAAGGGTCTCCTCAGGAGGAAACGAGAGCTGAACGAAAATAACCAGAGGTGGAACACGATGGAACAGAAACGAGTTTTTCACACAGATCCATCCTGGAAATAATCAATAAAGAATTTGGCGTTAAAACAATAATAAAATTTAAAAAAAATCAGCAACAGGGCCAGTTCACGCCGCATTGCTCGTCCAGATGCTGTTACCTGGGTGTGTGTGTGTGTGTGTGTGTGCGTGTATCATCAACACAAAAGCACAGATTAAACATGAAAGAGCGTTTTGACTCACCTTGTGACTCTCATCCAGATGTGTAACCGGCGGCTCGCTCTCACAGCTGCATCATGTCCAGGGTCGCTTGTAAAACCGAGTAATCAAAGCCACAGCCATGATGGTGACGATTCATTATTATTATTAAAAATAATCAAACAAAAAGGCTGCTCTCCTCCTCTCCCCGCTGTTTGCTCTGTGGTGGACACGAAGGTGCAGTTTCTTCTTCTGCTGTGTTTACACCGAGCAGAGCTGCAGCTGCTGCCGATCGAGCAGCTCGACGATCGATTACCAGGCGAGAGAAAAGGGGGCGTGGCGTGGCTCTCTGAGCTAAAATTAACTATAATCAGTATGGAAGCAGGAATGGCCCATATTTCAAATTAAAACAGATTAATAGAAATGATCACAACAAGCGTTCAATACAAAAATAACTGGACTTTATTTGTAACAGAAAACGTCACCCTTCATCCAAAGGGCTAGCATATTAAATATGAACACATCACTCCTGTCCTGTCCTCTCTACACTGGCTCCCGGTTCAGTTCAGGATACAGTTCAAGCTGCTCCTGTTTGTTTTCAAAGCTCTGAATGGACTTGCTCCTCTCTACATCTCAGAACTTTTGAAAGCCCATCAGCCCGGCAGAGATTTACGATCTGCCAGTCAACACCTGCTGGAGGTGCCTCGCTCAAGGTACAAACAATGGGGAGACCGGTCATTTTCTGTTGCCGGCCCAAAAGCCTGGAACAGTCTCCCCCTTGAGCTGCGTGCCACCTCTGATCTGACTCTGTTCAAAACCAGACTGAAGACCCACTTGTTCAAAAAAGCTTTCAGTGTGTAACTTTTATTACTTTTGGTATTTTAATATGTAGCATTTTTTATTTCCATTGCCTTTTTATTTCCACTTGTTCAAATAAGCTTCCAGTGTGTAACTTTTATTACTTTTGGTATTTTAATATGTAACATTTTTTATTTCCATTGCCTTTTTATTTCCACTTGTTCAAAAAAGCTTTCAGTGTGTAACTTTTATTACTTGTGTTATTTTAGTGTTATTTTAGTATGTAGCATTTTTTATTTCCATTGCCTTCTTTTATTGCTGTTGTTTCTTATTCTATTTTCATTGATTTATTGTTCCAGTTTATTCATCTTTTTATCCTGTTAAGCACCTTGGTCAATGCAAGGCATTGTAGGAAGGTGCTATACAAATAAAGTTTATTATTATTATTATAAAGGGGACCACACATGCAAAATTCACTTTTTAATCTTTTTTTTACTCAACTTTGGGTATGTACTTCATAAAAAAACAGTCCTAAGGCAAAAGAAATGCACCCAGTGGTTTATTTACTCTAAGTAGATTTATTCGTCTGTGATAAAAACGGTTCGTTCCTCACTTCCTGCGGTTTGTGACGTCACAAACCGCAGCCACAACCCACCACAACCTGAGTCCAGCCCCTCAGCAACCCCTGGTTAGGCTCAACCCACTTCTGTATTAAACACATGACTGTTGTTTTTCATGATTTCATCTCATCTTTTGTTTATATGTTCTTAATTTCATGTGTACAGCACTTTGTTGCAGCTGTGGTTTTTTAAATGGCTTTATAAATAAAGTATAATTGTTATTTTTATGTTTTAGTTCAATTTTTAGTGTATTTGCGATCGCTCCCAACGCGCAGCCGGTAAAAATTAAACGAGCAGACCCCCGGCGTAGGGACCGGCGGCAACGGGACCCTCTTCTGGCGCGATGGAGCGGAGCTTCAACTGTACAGCCTCGCAGCAGCCTCGCAGCAGCGAGGACCTTCTCCTTACGGATTAATTTACGGGAGACACTTGGTGAACTTTGTGTTGTCTTGACTGGAACAGCGATAACTCCCAAAATCTCCGCGTGCAACGAGCGGAGCTGGCGAACACCGGAAGAGGAACAAGCTAACATTAGCATCGGATTCGGGTGGTCTCATGCTAAAAGGAGCAGCAAATTGCGGCGCGCTCAGACGGGTTTCGGTAAGTTATCTTAAGCTAGCACTAACAGTAAGTCAAATGAGTAATAAAAAAAGAGCTAATTTTAAAACAACAACACATTACAGATACTGGCTGTTACAGAGGGCGTAAACAGATCGTTGAAGGGCGTGGACTTCAAGAAACCGGTCGTTCAAAACGAAAGTTAAAAATGGCAGAATTAAAAAGGGTATAATTAATTATCTAAGAATTATTTTGTGTATTAAAATGAATTAATATTGTCAAGATAGCACACAGACATAACATAAAAATTTTAAAGACCTATACGTGGTCCCCTTTAATAGAAATGCTTTTTAGTTTCAAAATAAAGCTGCATGTTTTGACTCATAAATAAAATTTAAAATGAATAACCCAAACTGCATTTTCATTTTCTTCTTCACGACTGTTCAATTTGTAAATTAATTAAAATGATAAATAAAATAACGTTTAACATTTAATTTTCCAAATACAGTATGTCCTAGTAAAAAGTGACCAAATTTCATTTTGAAATGTCAAATTTGAAAATTAAAATGAAATAGCAGAAATGCTTTTTCATTTCAAATTCAAGCTGCCAGTTTTGACTCATAAATAAAATTAAAAATAAATCATTTTCATTTTCTACATCAAGACTGCTCATTGTGTAAATTAATTAAAATGTTAAATAAAATAACATTTAACATTTAATTTTCAAAACATGTCCCAGAAAAAATGACCAAAAATCATTTAGAAATGTCAAATTTGAAAAATAAAATGAATTAGCAGAAATGCTTTTTCATCTAACTGCATTTTTTCACCCATAAATTAAATGAAAAATAAATCATTTTCAAATTGAGCAGTCTTGAAGAAAACGAAAATGCAGTTTGGATTATTGATTTTAAATTTTATTTATGAGTCAAAACATGCAGCTTTATTTTATTTATTTTGAAACTAAAAAGCATTTCTATTAATCCATTTTAATTTTAAATATGGGCCATTCCTGCTTCCATAAATTCATGCAGATACAGCAAATAATAAACAAATAAGTTTGGTCTACTGACAGGCAGAACTAATGGATTGTTGAAACGAGTTTACCTGCCTGTTATCCACACAAATAAGGAAATTACATTTAAACAGGACAGCTTAGCCATTTATATTATCAAAGTCAAAGTCAAAGTCAACTTTATTGTCAGAACTGCAAGATGTACAGGACATACACAGGATTGAAATTGCGTTTCTCTCAGTCCCTCGGTGCAACAGTAACCATTTAAACACTAAAACACTGAAACATTTAATAAACATAAGCATAAAATAGTAAAAGTGTAACACTGTCCTGAGTTTTTGCATAGTAGTATAAAAGTATGAAAATTTACACCAACACTAAAACACTAAACATTTAATGAACATAAGCATAAAATGAAATAATAAAAGTGTAATACTGTCCTGAGTTTTTGCATAGTAGTATAAAAAGTATATCTATAAAATAAACTGAAGGTTCTAGCATTGACATTTGCAAAGAGTGGCAAAGCAGCATATGAGTTAATGTACACAGTATATGTATGAGGTAGTTGATGTTGGTATAGAGGCAAAGTGGCATATGCAGTAAGGCACATAAGGCACATTGGGCATCCTTAAATAAGGCTAGTCAGAGAATACTGTATATGTATCAGCAGTAGTGTAGATATAAAAGTAGTGTAAATGTAAACAGTAGTAATAAATGTAAACAGTAGTAATAAATGTAAACCGTATTAATAAATGTAAACAGTGAATGTAAACAGTAGTATGACTATAGGCAGTAATGTAATACAAACATTAGTGCAAATATGAGAAGTAGTGCAAACTGAATGAGCACATGACCGAGAGTTTAGTGAATAACCCGTTTGATGACACAGAGTCCAGTGTTAAAAACTTTGTGTTGAGTGGTAATGTGTGAGAAAGTTTTTTGTGTTAAGGCAGTTCAAATGGGAGGGGAGGCAGAGCAGGCAGAGTGTTTAGCATTCTGACTGCCTGATGAACAGAGCTGTCTCTCAGTCTGCTGGTTCGAGCCTGGAGACTCCTCAGTCTCCTCCCTGATGGCAGCAGTCTGAAGCAGCTGTGTAGTGGGTGTGTGGGATCACCTGCCATGCAGTGGGCTTTCCGAGTGAGGCGGTTGCTGTGTAAGTCCTGCAGTGAGGGCAAGGAGGTGCCGACGATCTTCTCAGCTGCTCTCACGATGCGCTGGAGGCTCTTGCGGCAGGATGCAGTACATGCACCAAACCACACAGTGATGCAGCTGGTCAGGACACTTTCTATGGCACCTCTGTAGAAGGTGCACATGATGGGGGTTGAAGCTCCAGCCCTTTTCAGCTTGCGGAGAAAGTAGAGACGCTGGTGAGCCTTCTTGGCCAGTGCTGCAGTGTTCCTGCTCCAGGACAGGTCCTTTGAGACGTGCACTCCCAGGAACTTGGTGCTGTCTACTCTCTCCACTGCGGTGCTGTTGATGGTCAGAGGGGCATGTTGTGCATCCCTCTTCCTGAAGTCCACAACAATCTCCTTTGTCTTCTCCACGTTGAGAGTGAGATTGTTGTGTCCGCACCACAAGGCCAAGCGGCTCACCTCGTTCCTGTAGTCCGTCTCATCGTTGTTGCTGATGAGACCTACCACTGTTGTGTCGTCCGCAAACTTGATGAAGTGGTTGGAGCTGTACGATGGTGTGCAGTCGTGTGTTAGCAGGGTGAATAGAAGGGGGCTCAGCACACATCCTTGTGGGGCCCCTGTGTTCAATGTGATGGTGCTAGATGTGTTACTCCCGACACGTACTGTGTGGTCTCCCGGTCAGGAAGTCTAGCAGCCAGTTACACATTGAGGTGTTCAGCCCCAGACCGGGGCATCAGAAAGGCCAAGAAGCAGTATTCCAAGAAAATAGCTCACTGCGTCAAGGACAACAAGGATACACGCAGTCTGTGGCAGGGAATACAGACCATCACAAACTACAAACCATCCCCCCAGACCTGTGACAGCTCAATTATGACAAGTCCCATCCAATCAGTCAGTTATAAATTATACTGTACATAATTGTATTTTTTGATTGGTTAGGACTTGTCATAAAGTGTATTTTATTGCTAGGTGCAGTCCTGTTTAGATTTAATTCTATCAGTGAATATGAACAGGTGTTTCCTCCCACCAACCTGAAACATGCATGTTGACTTAATCTGTAACTCTGAAGTCTCTCTAGGTGAGATAATGCTTGTTTGTCTATTAAGTAACATGTTCATGGTGTTCCTGCTTCTCACACACTGACTGCTGCTGACCCTTGTGGAGCTCAGAGGGAGACGAGCCTCCTCGTGAGGCTCAAAAAAAATATTTGGGCCTCCTCATAGAGCTCATAAGTTCTTTAGTTTTAGCAGGTCGCTTTCGTAAATGAGCCCATGAGGTTCAAAAGATTTACCTGACTAAATAAAGGTTGAATGAATGAATAAGGAGCTGGGCCTCCTCATGAAACCGGTTTGCCTCAGTTGTGCTCCACTGGTTTATGAATGTGATGAAAAACTCTTGAAGGTGGAGTAAAATTTCAATTGTACTTCTAAAATAGTTCTTTGTTATTTATTTGACGCCGTGTCATGATTTGGCAAGCATTTTCCCAAGACAAACAATAAAAAGGTGAAGATATACCATTTATTATTCATATGAAATTACAAAATAAAATACATGCTTTGATAAAAACTTAAATACAGAGTGATTCTACATAAAAAATACATCATTACATTAACAAAAAGCTAAAACTCAGGGGGATACAGTACTTCACTGTAACAACGCCATTAGATGGTTACAAAAATGACCAAGTACTTGTTAAGTCATATTAAAAACAGACAAATATATGTTTGTTTCTTCTTGTATTGGAATAAAAAAGAAAAGAAACCAGATGTGCATCATATATCTTTGAGAAACTTTGGTCAAAATACAAGCAACACAAAAAGCACAATGATTTTTTTTCCAGCAAACTTACCATAATGCAGATAATGATTATAATGGAATAGTTATTTAAGAAGAAAAAAGAAAATAGTGGTAATATAAGCTATGCAATAAAAACTAGTGAATAAAAGCAGCAGAATATTCAGAAAAAATATAATATATTCAGAAAAATAAATGTACCCATGTTTGACATTTTAAAGATGCCTATTTTTGAGCACTATGATCTAAAAAAAAAACACAGTATAAACAAATACAAAGTACAAATATATAGATACGTATATATTTTTAGTTCATAATGAATTCAAACGGTCATAATTATTTTATTATTTTAAGTACAGCTTTGAAACAGCGTTCAAATATCACAACTTTGTGTCTAATGCCTAAAGTCATGATAAGAAACAAGCCATTTATTTCAGTCTTTGGTAAAGTTCTTATAAATCCAGCACATTAGATTGTTTTAGAAAAGACAGTGGTAAGAACTCATAGCTAAAGAAATGTTTGGAGGCCGTTGTGTGAAGGGCGATAAGAAATGTAACTGTAGCAACGCAGATAATTGAGGTTGTGCATAAATCTTGCACCCCAAACACTTATTTATCTTGAGTATAAATATGATAACGGTACATCAATACACACAGTTTAGACCTGAGGTGGCAAGAGAACCATTACAGGAAATTACACTAAAAAATAAAACAAACAAAAGCTTTCAACTGTTCAGGTTAAATAGAAGTATTGGCTTTAACATGGAATCAGATAAAGCTTGAAATGTTTTGTTCTTTTTTCAACATACCGTATTTTTCGGACTATAAGGCGCAGTAAGCGAAACAAAACAGTCATATAAGTCAAACTTGATTCAACTTATTCACAATAACCACATAAAATAGATTTGAGGTCGCACAACCAGAATACATAAGGCACACGTGATTATAGGGTTCACTGTCGATTTGAGAAAATTAAAGATTTTAAGTGCGCCTTATAGTCTGAAAAATGCGGTAATTTCTAAAATGCTTCTGATCATAGTCTGCTCTTCTCTAAAATGAATAATACAAAGCATAAAGGCACATTTTAGAAAGAAGAACAGATTAAACGATTAATACTAAGATAAAACTTTTAAATTACGGTAAATTAAAAGCAGAGCTGTGCATTGCAGCTAGGGATGGGAATTGAGAACCGGTTCTTTTAAAGAACCAGTTCTTAGGAGTTCAATTCCCTGGAACTGTAGGCTGCTTGTCTTAACGATTCAGTTTATCGGTTCTTCTGACTCGTCGTGGTGACGCTTTTACGTGATGACATCACAGACATGCGCCGTTAATGTTAATTAGGAATTCTTTTTTCATACAAGTTCTATTTTTGTTCTGGTGAAAGAGCATTAAATACTTCATGCACACAAATGGTTTACTATATTTTATTGCCTAACCCAATGAGAATTGATAACAGAATTGATAAGGAATTGAATCGATGAATTATATCGATAAAGGAATTGGAATTGCCAAATTCTTATCAATTCCCATCCCTAATTGCAGCACATTTCAGATTTGCTTAATTCTTCTAAAATTGCTAAATTACAAAAATTGGTGTCAACAGATTCACTTGAGGGAGGCACACAAATGTCGTCCGGACTTTAAAGTTCTTCTTGAGGGGTTTGTCCCACAAACGTTTCATTTAAAGGCACCAAAAAGACATTTTAAAGTCTCAAAATTATTTTATTTTTTTACCGAGTATCTGAGTCGTGATATTTTCAAAGCAAATATTACATTAATTAGCTCCAATAATTCCATAGTTTCAGTGTGAAACTTCACGGTGCGTGCTCTCCTATTTACATATGACTCTGCTGCTGATGCACTAGAATTTCCTCACTGAGGAATAAATTATGAATTTATTCTATTGTATTGAGAGAGCACAGGGTGTGCGGTCACGAAGACAAAATGGACAGAGGTATTATCCCTGCTGTGTTTCTGTCCATCCACAAAGCAAGTGGAGTTCAGATTCAGTTTAGCTCATGCTTTGTACATCCTGAGAGTTTTTACATTTACGATCAACACCTACACAAAGGTCCATGTGCGAGAACAAACCTGATGAATACTGAGTGCTAGCTTTCCGTGAGTGGGAAAGTTTTTTTCCAGATGATTCCACACGGCTCTGCGAGCTCCTCTCTCACAGCACAACATGTTTGAGCAGAAAGTGTCAGTGTCGATGCGTCACTACACCATGAACTGGGTGTACCCTTCAGCGCCCGTGACGATCACATCCATCCAGATCCTCATGGCCTCCGGAGAGGGAGCGACCATGAAGTAGACTCGATCGTGGGTCTTCACACTGAATGTTAAGGAGGGGTTTGGACTCTGAACAGGGGCATGGAAGGGGAAAAAAGAACAAAGCAAAAAGAAAAGACCAACGATGAACTGGGTGAATGTCACATTACACTGGAGACTTTCAGGAACATTTGATGAAGAAGTTGATGCTGAGTTGGAAATAAACAGGTACAAGCTAAAACAGACAAACAGTAGCTATAGTAGCAATAAAGTTGCTAATATTTGTAAAAATGTAGCTGAAATTAACAACACCGCAGGTAAAAGTAAATTCATAGCCGAAAGCTAAAAGTAGCAGAATGGACGCTAAAAGGTAAAAGCAGCTGAACAGTTGCTAAAAGCTAAAGTAGCTCAAGAAGACAAAATAAAGTACCATAAGTACGGGTAAGCTAAAGCAGATGTTAAAGAGAACAATATTTTTGAAAGAATACTGAAATAGCTCAAACTGAGTGGTTAAAAAAAAAAAAGAAAAACAGGCTAAAATGAGTACATCATGAGATAAAAGCAGCAGAACAGTAGCTAAAAGTAGCTAAACAGATAATAAAACTAAAATGCACAGTGGCTAAAAGTATCATATGTTGCCAAAAGTAGCATAACAGTAGCTAAAAGTAGCAAAGCAGTAGCAAAAAGTAGCAAAACAGTAGCTGAAATTTAAAAGTAGCACAACTGTAGCTAAAAGCTAAAAGGTTACATAAGAAAATAAAAACAGAGTGAGTTTGCTAAAACAGATTTCAAATAGATCTATGTTTTTAAAGGAAGTGAGGAGATCCCAACACATTTGAATGGAGAATTTAATTCAAATCAAATCAAATATTTTCAAAAACACTCCTGAAATGACTGGTTCAAATAGCTCAAAGTATAAACAGGAATGTGCACAATAAACTTTTACCTTATGTGCGCTCTTCAGATGATCGTAATAAACTTCTTCAATAGCTTGGAAGTAAATCACTCCTTTTAGTTTGGCCTCATGTTTATCTGAAGAAGATGTGACACAAGTAGATGAACATACGGTAAAAGGAGTAAAGTTGTAAGACCGTGTGGGCGTGTCTTCCATCCTACCTGAGTAGTAGGAGAGTGTGCGTCGGTTGCGGTCAAAGACAAACCAGCGTTTCTTCCAGGTTTTGATCTTGCCTCCCATCTTGACCAGGTAGCCTCGGCAGCTCTTCTCAGACATGGACAAGTGGAAGCAGGTGTCTGTGCTGTGGCCCGCCGACTCGATGTGAGCGCGCAAGTCAAAGTCGTCCTTCCTCACGGGCAGGTACCGAGTCAGTGGCCGAGACTGGAGGGGGAAAGTAAGCAGAATGCATAAAATAATGACAGCCATGTGCTTCGAGTTACTTTGTTCGTTTTGGAACTCAAACAAATGCATTTCATACGCTGGGGAACATCGAAGAGAGTCTTTATTCTCCAACCGGCAGTGGAACAACAAAACTGAAGAGCACGGCCTTATTCTTTACAAACGAAAAGGGGAAAGACCATGAAGATAGTGGGTATTAAAAAATAGATCTCTTCACACCTTGTCCTTGTCAGGACACGGCTTAAGACATTTGAAAAATCTACCAACAAGCACATTTATAGACACATTACATACACATTTTGAGATTTTGTCCATGAAACACTTAATAATAATAATAATAATAAACTTTATTTGTATAGCACCTTCCTACAATGCCTTGCATTGACCAAGGTGCTTAACAGGATAAAAAGATGAATAAACTGGAACAATAAATCAATGAAAATAGAATAAGAAACAACAGCAATAAAAGAAGGCAATGGAAATAAAAATGCTACATACTAAAATACCAAAAGTAATAAAAGTTACACACTGAAAGCTTTTTTGAACAAGTGGGTCTTCAGTCTGGTTTTGAACAGAGTCAGATCAGAGGTGGCACGCAGCTCAAGAGGGAGACTGTTCCAGGCTTTTGGGCCGGCAACACTTGCAGATAGTTCCATAGTTCTGATAAGATGTTAAAAGTTTCAGCCATTACAGCTCTGATAAGCACTCTGAAGTTATTTTTGGCAGAGGATAGAGCAGAGCTTTCTTGGTTTACACATCCCCAGGAGCAATTTGATAAGTTGGCCTATGCAAGGCTGAATGGGGAGGCCAGACTCTACTTCCTCAGACGACTGAGACGAGCTGGTCTGAGCAGCCCAGTTCTCACCTCCTTCTACAGGTGTGCAGTGGAGAGCATCCTGTGCTCCAGCATCAACGTGTGGCATGGAGGCTGCACAGTTGCAGAGAGGAAAGCTCTGCAGAGAGTGGTGAAGGCTGCACAGAAGATGTTGGAGTCAGTCTCCCCACCATCACAGACATTTACACCTCCAGATGCAGGAAAAGAGCCACCTGCATCATGAAAGACCTCACTCACCCAGCACACTCACTCTTTGCCCCACTCCCCTCAGGACGGAGGTTGAGGAGCATCAAATGTAGAACCACTAGACTGAGGAACAGCTTCTACCCTGAGGCTGTTAGACTCATGAATTCATTCATTCATTCAACCTTTATTTATACAGGCTAGCCTCGTTGAGTCACGGGGACTCATTTACAAGAGGGACCTGTCTCACTCACACCTAGGGTCAATTTAGAGTCACCAATCAGCCTAACAAGCATGTTTTTTGGTCTGTGGGAGGAAACCGGAGCACCCGGAGGAAACCCACGCATGCACGGGGAGAACATGCAAACTCCACCCAGAAAGGCCCCCGGACCGGGATTTGAACCGGCAACCTTCTCGCTGAGAGGCAGCAGCTCTACCAGTTGTGCCACCGTGCTGCCAATAAATAAATAATAAATAAATAAATAAATAAATAATAAGAATAATCACTGTGAAATATCACATCATACTGATGCTGATCTGTTTTCTTGTTGCTGTGTTCATCTGTGACCATCTGCTCATACAGACTCATGTTCGTGCTGCTGTTTATTTCCACTATATTAGGCTTAGTGTATTACTAGTTGATGTTTTTCTTAGTTAATTCTAGATGTTATTACTGTTTTTCTCTTTCATTTGTTGTTGGATGTAACTGGGACCCCGTGTACATAATCTCGTTTTCATCACATGTACCACATGCGGTGCAAATGACAATAAAGACTCTCTGACTCTGACATGTTATTTTTTATTTTTCTGAGTTGTGTCATGTTACACACAGTAACTTCATCTGTTAATCAATTTGTATCTGCTCATGTTCACAGCCTGCTGCTCCTCCACCTCCTCTCCACCAGCTCCACCATCCCATCACTGACCTGCCCACCTTCACATACCACCACAGCATCGTCAAAAATGTACAGCAAAGACATGTCAATGTTTTTTTCTTTATTTTTTGTTTTATGC
>JBBPBX010008868.1:0-15538 GCA_038048925.1 Garcialebias charrua
TACAGGTAGTCCCCGACTTACGAGCGCTCTGACCTACGAGCATCCGGACTTACGAGCTGGCAAATTTTTGGAAAAAACGCAAAAAATACTGAGTTTTTCTGTGTTTTTTCACCACAGTCCGTTAGCTAAACATGTGGACACACGTTTCCGATCATTTTTATGCACTCATAAGCGGTTTTTCGATGAAAAACGAGTGTTTGTAGTCGCGCTAGCAAAACCGTTCCAACTTACGAGCGAAATTCCGGACTTACGAGACACGTGGCGGCCGTTCCAAATTACGAGATTTCCATGTTACGAGCGCCTCGTTGTAACGGAACTCGCTCGTAAGTCGGGGACTACCTGTATATATATAATATATATATATATACTTATAAATATATATATACATATATACATATATACATATATATATATATATATATATATATATATATATATATATATACATATATATATATATATATATATATATATATATATATATATATATCACATATATATATATGTATATATATATATATATATATATATATATATATATATATATATATATATATATATATCACACACTTTATGGTATTGTAGGCCATTGCATTAGGTAATACATTCAGCAATTACTTTTACTTTAATACTTTAAGTATTTTTAAAAGCAAGTACTTATTTACTTTTACTTAAGTAAAAATATTAATATGGTACTTCTACTTTTACTAGAGTATATTTTTGTCTGTTTATTTGCACTTTTACTTAAGTACAGTGTTTGAGTATTTTCTCCACCACTGGATTTACCTGACTATATAAATATGCCCCAAGGCCTCCTCCCCGCCAACAGATTGGAATGGCCTCATATACATACCAATGGCTTTAAAAATGCTAATTCAATTTGTCAGTTTGACAATCCCATGGGTTGCATAGGTAGAATTGTCATTTTGACAAAAACTGGTAGAGCTAGTGTTAAAAGCCACTGGGACGTTGTGTTTAGAAAATAAACGTCTCTGTTTCTCTGAAGCTCCCGCAACATATGGTATGACCACTGGTCTGGGTTCCTTCTTTTCACCTGATGGCTGGCTGGAGTCCTGTTTGGGTTTCTTCTCTGCTTTCGGGAATGCCGTGGGGACGCTGTCTGCTCTGTGGTACAGAGTCCTGATGACTCCTAACTTGTGCTCCAGAGGGTGATGGGAGTCAAACTGTAAATACTGGTCTGTGTGGGTGGGTTTGCGGTACACCTCAGTTTGCAAATTTCCTCTATCAGAAACTGAGACCTCACAGTCCAAGAAAGCCAACCTGCCATTTTTTACATCTTCTCGTGTGAACTTGATATATTTATCCACAGAGTTGATGTGATCAGTGAAATGTTGGACTTCCTGAGATTTAATTTTAACCCAGGTGTCGTCAACATACCTGAACCAATGACTTGGTGGTCTCCCTGAAAAGGACGTCAAGGCTCTCTTTTCTACCTCCTCCATGTACAGGTTGGCAACAATAGGAGAAACTGGAGACCCCATAGCACACCCATGTTTCTGCCTATAATATTGCTCCCCATATGTGAAGTAGGTTGACTGCAGGCACAGTTTCAAGAGTTGACACAGTTGTTCTGTGGAAAGTGTGGTCCTGTTGCTCAGAGTGGTGTCTGATTTTAACCTTAAACAGACCACCTCTACTGCTTCATCAACAGGAATGCACGTAAAGAGTGATGTGACATCAAAAGAGACCATTGTTTCATCAGTCTCCATGATGACATCCCTCACCTTATCCACAAAGTCCATGGTGTTGTGTATGTGGTGTTCTGAGCTGTCAACTATCAGAATTCTTCAGGTAATTTTCCTTCTGAAAGACCAAATTGTTCACGTTTAAACCAGTTTCTGACTCTACAGACCAAAGGTTTGGTTTTAGACATTATTGAACCATCACTGTGTTTTACTGTGAGCATTTGATTTTTATGAACAACCTGATAAAGTGCATGAGCATCCAAAAAAGCCTGCATTCATCATCAATTGTTGTCTTTGTTTCAGTAAAGGTGCCTGATTTCAAATTGATTTAGGTCACACTGCGTTTCTTCTTATCGTAATGTCCGGAAAACACCTTGATAAAAAGGAAACTCTTCCAAGATGAAATAATGTGATGAGAACCCCGGAAGGGGAACAGATCAAACCTAAAAGTGACCGTGTGCATCGGATCCTACCTGGAAGCCAAAGCAAATGGTTGGTACGACGCTGAACATGGACGCCCATGAGCTCAGACTGAAACACACACAGCAGACGAGACAATGAACAAATGACCAACACACACACAGTGTTAAAACCTGGAGATACTGACCCTTGGCTGTGCTGTGGAGTTACCGGTATTAAACTTGTGTGGCCGTCCATCAGGTAATACTTAACGACCACTGCAACGCAGAGGTACGTCGCAGCCAGCGTCCCCAACACACTGACACGAAGAGAAACGGTTAAACCTTTCCTCTGACCTGAGTGTTCCTCCAACATTCACAACAGCTGGTTTACCTGGTGTACTTCTGGATGCCGATTTCCTTCGAGATGGACAGTGGTAAGATGATGAAGAGACACACGATGAAGAGGGCAAAGCGCTGGTCGGTGTACCAGTGATGAGGCATTTCTGCCTCGCTCAATCCCGTAGCCGCCTCGTATAAAGAAATGCACACTGGAAACAACGAGTCACAAAAACACGCAGCACTAGTCAGGACTCGTAGAGTTTTTATTCTCTGAGAATCCTCTAAAACCATTTGGAGCTTTCTGTCCTCGAAGAGACCCCGCCAAAGGCTCCAGCTGAGTTTTGTTTGGAGGAGGATTATTATAAGGGTGCAAGTGTAAAAGGTTGTAAATCCAATCAAAAGCTTAATTTAAAAGTGAAATGGAACAAAACACAATTGTAAAGGATTTCAAAACGACAGAACTGAGAAGAAGATCTAGGTTTTATTTGCATGTTAGAGCTGATCCTAAAGAAAATTAGACGAATGAGATCTGAGACTCTTTAAGATAAATTGATGTACAGGTAGTCCTCAACTTACAACGTTTCGGGGTTACGTCATGCATCTCATTAAAAAAAATTTAAATATAGAAAAATCTTATTTTATGTGTTTAAATGTTCTTGATTTTATGTGTACAGCACTTTGTTGCAGCTGTGGTTTAAAGTATTATTATTATTATTATTTTGAAGCCGATTTACGCAGTTTCCGGCAGTTTTCGGTTTGCTTCGGTTAGCTCCGGCTTCGACAGCCGGCTTTGGATGCACCATGTGTCCGATCAGAGTTTGCTGCGCTCGGATACATGAGCTGGAAACGCTCGGTCAACTCTGTGGACGTCTCAGGCGGAGGAAAGGCTTCGTGGCCTCGGATGTTGCTGGGACACCGAGATAACATGCTAACACAGGGAGGAAAGCTTCACCAGCTCCCACTAAGTTATTAACTCTTTTTTCCCTTCATTATGGCTCCAAATGTATGGAGCTGACATGCTAACAGGCCTTACTGTAAACAGTTTGGACCGCGCGAACTACAGGCAGCCTCAGATGTTGGAGGGACACCGAGCTAACATACTAACAGGCGGAGGAAGGCTTCACCAGCATTCCAGTAAGTTATTAACTATTTTTTCCCTTCATTATGGCTCCGAATGTATGTGCTTTTTGATAAATATATAGGGTAATGTGTTAAGTGCTTGGTAAAAATACAGTAGGCTACTGTACGTATGAGGGGCCATTTGGAAGTATGAGGTGCATGCCGTTTGGATGTGTTTTCTGACTTACGACGATTTTCGAGTTACGAACGGGCACAGGAACGGAACTGCGTCGTAACTTAGGGACCACCTGTATTTCTTTAACAACACGGAACAAAAACAGTAGCTCTAGCTACAAATGCACCAGTGAATTAGAGTTTTCTCCAGAAAGGTTGTGCAGTCTCACGTTTCTCAAGCTGGTCCTGGATCACCACCAGGAAGGCCACGCTGATCACGAACAGGTTGAAGCAGAAGCAGACCTCGCAGAGCTGTCCGGCAGCTCGTCCGCACACTTCCCTCACCACGTCCTGGTAGGTCCTCTGTCCGCTGACGGACGACGCGTAGCCCAGGATGACGAGTCCGCTGACGAGGAACACCAGGCATACCTGCAGGGAAGAGAGGAGTTTAAAGGTAGGCTAGCCATCAGTTCAAGACACAAAAACAGTTTTAGAACAGGAAGGCCATAAATTACAACACCACGGATCAGAAACATGTCGAACACTAAAGATTTTTTACACCGACAAGAGAAAACCAATCTAAATCCAGTAGTCCCTTGCTACGTCACGGTTCGTGTTTCGCGGACTCGCTCTATCGCAATTTTGTTTAAGTACATGTACATATTTTTTTTTTTAATGCTGCCATTTTTTTCATTGAGCCTTTATTTATACAGGTTAAACCCATTGAGCCTCAGGGACTCATTTACAAGAGAGACCTGATTTCTTTAACAAAGAGTGATGACAACAGTGGATAACAGTGACAATCATAGAGATATACAAATTTAATTATTATCATTTATTTATTTTACAAATTAATATACAATGACAACCAAAAAGACAGTCAAAAGGAAAAAGTAGTAAAAAAACAAAACAAAAAACAGCTAGATTATAAGGCGGAGTAGAAAACTAAAAACAGGAACATGTCTACATTGGTTTTGCAGGAACTTAACTTCATTTTGTAGTTTTCTTTCAAGAACTTAACTTCATTTTGTAGTTTTCTTTCAATAAACCTTCACTGTTTTGCCAGTCTAAAGAACTAGGTTACCCAGAAGCCTTCAGGTCACTTCCCAGAAGTCAACACTGGCTGCATGCTGCAAATGGTGACATAATGATAGATAATTATGACCCCAAATGGCAGACCAAAGAACACGAGGACAAGCAATTACAAAAGTGATATTTTATTTACAAGTGCTGGAACAGGAGTTGGCTGTGGGGAGAGAAGAGGAGAGGTGGTGAATATCCTGTGATCCAGATGATCCTTTGATAATTGTGATAATAGTTGTATTTGTCCTTACTGTTGAATATGTTTGCAGGTGACATTGGATAATGGATTCACAGAGGGCGAGGTCCAGAGAAGATGGGGGATCCAGTGGGTGAGTAGGTTGAATGAAGGGAGATGAAGATGTCCTGAATGAAGTCCTTAGTTATGGGTTTGGTGTGTGCAGGATTGGCAACCAGACGCAGCCTAGGAGACGAGCGGGCAAGCAGGACGGAACAGGAGCTGAACAGACGGGCAAAAGGCAAACAGGTTAGTGCAGATGAGTCAAGACTAAGAATCAGAGGCTGTAACAATATTACCCAAGGTAATCAATGTTCGAGCGTTGGCTGAACGTCTGGTTGTGGTTTAAATAGAGCAGGAGGTGAAGATCTAGGAGGCAGGTACAGGTGTAGCTAATCAGGTGATTAGCTGCTGAGTGAGGTTGCTGGAGAGGAAGGCAGGACTCCTACAGTACCCCCTCCTCTAGCATCGCCTCCAGGCGATCTCTTGTCCGGGTGGTCCCTGTAAAAAGAAGAGATAAGGGAGGGGTCCAGAATGAAGGAGCGGGGAACCCATGTTACGACCGTAAACAGCCACAACATACAAAGTGGACACTGACACAGAAAAAGAATTAAAACAAATTTTATTGAACCTAAAATAAAGCCACTCCAAGCTAAATGGTAAATGGAGCTTATTTATATAGCGCTTTCCAGCCCCCTGTGAGGAGCCCCAAAGCGCTTTACAATACCAGCCATCCACCCATTCATTCAGAATTCATACACCGGTAGTGGTAGCCTGCCTTGCAAGGCACCATCCAGACCTACCGGGAGCAACTCTGGGTTAAGTGTCTTGCCCAGGGACACAACGACACATGGTGGGCGGATGCGGGATTCGAACCTCCAACCTTCCGATCAGGGGTCGACTGCCATTACCACTACACCACGGCCGCCATGGCAAGGTCCTCCCAGGCTTCTCTCACCAGGACTAATAATAATAATAATAATGAATTTAATTTATAACGCACTTTTCATTAATGAAAATCTCAAAGTGCTACAAAGTGCAACAGAATTTAAACGTCAATAAAACAAGTAATAAAACAAGTAAAATCAATAACAGTATCAACTAAGATCAAAAGTAGAATCATGAGGAGGTAGAGTATGCTCGGTTAAAAAGAAAGGTCTTCAATCCACTCTTAAAGTCAACCAGTGACTGTGGGGCTCTCAGGCAGTCAGGAAGAGAGTTCTACAGGCGGGGGGCAGCCACACTGAAAGCCCGGTCTCCCATGGTCCTTAATTTGGTTCTCGGAATGTGAAGGAGATTACTGTTCTGTGACCACAGAGATCGGGTGGATGAGTATGGAATAAGAATGTCCTTTAGATAATCTGGTGAAGTTCCGTGTAAGCATTGATGTGTAATGAGAGCAGTTTTGTACTGAATTCTGTATGACTGGAAGCCAATGGAGGTTATGTAGAATGGGCGTAATATGTTCAAATTTATGGACTCTCAACAAGATCCTAGCTGCACTGTTTTCAATATATGTGTATAATATATTCTATATATATATAGGCAAGATGGCCGTGCTCAGTGCAGCCGCAGCTTCACGAGTTCCCGGATCATCTCTAGCTTTTAGTAATTTTAATAGTGTTTTTGTACCTGACTCTGCGCGTGTTTTGCGGGTGAATTACAGCCGAACTGATCTGTTAAGAATTGGAGCGGATTTACCACAGGGCACAGCTGAAATCAGCAACGAACTCAAATCAGAGCTCGGAAGATTGGACCTGCTAAAAACGTCCTTCTGGAAGCAGATACGCTCCAGGGGAAAGAAAAGAAAGCGTTGCTCACGAGGAAAGAAGCGGGGTTGCCGTGCAGGAATTATGACGAGAATGCGGGCAGACGCTAAAACCGGTAAACCCCCGATGCCGGCTCTTTTCCTGTCTAACGTTCGCTCGCTCGACAACAAGATGGATCTACTTCGTTTGAGGGTAACCACGTCGGAGGAGATGAGAAGATGCTCTGTGCTTTGTCTTACGGAAACTTGGATCTCTGAGGACACTCCAGACTCTGTTTACGAGCTGGACGACCGGCTCTTCTTCAGAACAGACCGGTGCACCGAGACTACGGGGAAAACGCGAGGTGGTGGTGTTTGTATTTACGTACACAAGGATTGGTGCACGAACTGTGCTGTGATAAAAAGAGCTTGTTCAGCTGCCGTGGAGTTGATCACAATAAGATGTAGGCCGCATTATATGCCACGTGACTATTCAGTGATCGTAATCAGCGTTATTTACATAGCCCCTGATGCTAATGCTAATGACGCCCAGAGAGAAATTCATGACTTACTCACCTCGCTGCAGTGTAAATATCCTGAGGGGCTTTTCATTGTTTGCGGGGACGTCAATCACGTAGATCTCCAAGTGTCCCTCCCAGCCTTCAATAAGAACGTCTTCGCAGCTACGAGAGGAGATAAAACACTCGACCAAGTCTTCACAAATGTAAAGGGGGCATACACGGCGAAGACACGCCCAGCGCTCGGATCTTCCGACCACGACTCTCTGATTCTGGCCCCAAGAGAACTCCCTCCACTCAGGCGCTCAAAGCCGGAACAAAGAGAAATAACAATCTGGCCTCAAGATAGTTCCCCCTTGTTGAGAGACTGTTTTGAGAGGACAAACTGGTCTGTTTTCAGAGAAGCAGCCACTGATGGAAGTTCAGTGGACATGGAACTGTACGCTTCCTCAGTCCTGGGTTACATCAGTACATGCTCTGAAAATGTATCCATAAAAAAATATGTGAAATCCTACCCGAACCGGAAACCCTGGTTAAATAAAGAAGTTCACGCCTTGCTAGCAGCCAGAGACACTGCATTCAAGTCAGGAGATAAAGTGGAACTGAGAAAGAGCAGGAATGAACTGAAGGATGGCATTAAGAAGGCCAAGGCCACGTATGCACAGAGGATCGAGGGACAGTTCACCTCACAAGACCCACGGAGCATGTGGAAGGGTATTAAATGCATAACAGATTACAAAGGCAAAAACAAACAATGCCCCAGGGACCCATCTCTGCCTGATGCCCTCAATAAGTTTTATGCACGTTTTGATGATCCAAACAGACCTGCTAGCACCAGACTCACCTCATCACCAGATGAAGAGCATCTCAGGGTGTCCGCTGCAGAAGTGAGAGGCAGTCTCAGAAAGATTAATCCTCATAAAGCAACCGGACCAGACAACATCCCAGGGAAAGTTCTGAAGGAATGTGCGGACCAGCTCTGTGAGGTGCTGGCTGACATCTTCACCACCTCACTTGCACTGGAGTCAGTTCCCACCTGCCTGAAGACCGCGACCATCATCCCAGTCCCAAAGAGCTCCACAGTGACTGGTCTGAATGACTATAGACCGGTGGCCCTCACCCCGATAGTCGCTAAATGTTTTGAGAAACTGGTCATGTCCCACATCAAGGCAACCGTCAACATCAATGAGGACCCTCATCAATACGCATACCGTGAGAACCGATCAACAGAGGACGCCATTTCTTCCGTGGTCCACACTGCTCTCACCCACCTGGATCAGAAGGACTCATACGTGCGTCTGCTCTTTGTGGACTTCACATCTGCCTTCAACACCATGATCCCCCAAACTCTGATAGACAAACTATCTACACTTGGACTAAGCCCCTCTATTTGTAACTGGGTACTAGACTTCTTAACAGACAGACCACAGTCCGTGAAGATCCACAACTTCTCCTCCTCCACCATAACCCTCAGCACTGGCTCTCCTCAGGGATGTGTGCTGAGCCCCCTTCTGTTCACTCTGCTCACATATGATTGTACAGCCACACTTCCAGGCTGTCATATTGTTAAGTTTGCAGATGATACAGCGGTGGTGGGATGCATCACAAACAATGATGAGTAACCACCTCTTCAGCTCTTCTAGGAGGACCCCACGGCATTCGCAGACCAACTGACTAATTAATAAGTAATACTTTAATGTTTTTAAATTTAATGAAAGACAAACCTTTAACATTTAAGGACCAAATATAACCAAATTGTTTTCAAGTATGTAGCTGTAAAAGCAGTTTCAAAGACCACAATGTGACGTTTTGCAATTTTAACATGAACCTTGTGCTATCTAAATAATAAAAGTGAAGATATTTTTAATCCATCTTTATTGTAAAAATCTATACTAAAATGGAAAATACAGTACAAGGGTTTAAAGCAGGCAGGGAATCAACTTTTTTTTTAAACGTTTGATCCGATCACGATACCTAAATCTGGATGTCGACCGATACCAATACAAGTCCAATAAAATCAACATTATTGATTTTATATGAGGCTGTAATAATCTCCTCTCTACAGGCAAGTACAATTTGTACAAACATAAGCATGCATGTCCAAAAACGCAACTTGAGGTAAGTTTTAATGTTGGATAAGTTTCAAAGTTAGAATTAAATCCTGCTAACACAAAGCATGTTTTTATTCCTAGCTTTAAAGTCAGAGTCAGTCAGTCGTAGAGTTTTACTGTCATACACACAACATGTGGTACATGGGGTGGAATGAGATTATGTACACAGGGTCCCAGTTACATCCCACAACAAAATGTAAAAGAAAAACAGTAATAAGGTCTAAGATATGAACGAAGAAAAACATCAACTAAATATACACTAAGCACTAATAGCATAAAAATAATATGCTGAAGTGGATATTAAAGAAGTGGATATTAAAGTGATTAATGGCTTCAAACATCTGCTAAATTCATGGCAAAAACCAACACAGACATGTTCCTGATGTTAGTATTTTACATCGCTTTATAATGTAGCTGTTTTGTTTCGTTTTTATTTATTTATTTAAATAATTTTCTTATATTTTTCCAGTTCATATGCTTTTTTATGATTGTCTACTGTTGTACTGATAAATACATCCTGGAGGGTAAATGGAAACTATATCTTGACTGCAAATATTCAATCCAGCAGCGAAGCAGGCAGTCTGATTTCAGTCAGCTGCACTCAGTCTGCTCCTCCTCCGAGACGGGCAGACTGAGCGCAGCTGACTGATATTAGACAGCCTGCTTCGGACTAAACAAGAGGAACACACCTCGGGTGTTGGGGGGCGGATCTCTGATGCTTCACAATCACTATTGAATGTTCTATTAGAGAAGCCTTATTCATATATGCATGCTTACAACCACACACTTATAGATGCAGGGATGTATATGTACACACTCAGGAATCATATGTGGATATGTAGATGGGTATATGAATGTATGTATGTGCATATGTATGTATATATATATGTATGTGTACATATATATATATATGTATGTGTACATAAATATATATATATATATTTTATTTATTTATAATAATCTACTGCAAAGTCATGGATATTGTGTGTCTTTTATGCATATGTGTTTTGTTGCTATGTTCTGTCATGTACTTCGCAGGATTGCAGACGGCGGTTGGCTGTGTTTGCCTTGTGCTCTTTTTGTGGATTTTTGTTTTGTGGTCTTACTTTCTTTCTTTTCCTTGCTTTCTTAATTAAAAATAAAAAAGTTGGTTAGCCGTTAGCCACAGTGCTGCTCTCAGGCCTCAAGTATTTACTCGCATTTTAGCTGGCTTCAAACTATGAAATTAATTTCCTTCAGAAAATACATTCCATAGTTTGATTCCTCGCCTTGCAGAGCAGCCGGCAGGGAATCACATCTGGAGATGTTTCAGCAGACATAGAAATCCATCATGGATCGGAAATCTCGGCAGATTGTATCGGAAAAATCCGATAGGTAAATTATGATGGTATAGGAGGCTGAGGCCAATACTGATACCGGATCAGCGCCATCCTTAATTAAAACACAATTAGTTCATCTGCATGAGAAATTTGTTAATTAACCAAGTAACTAGCTGATTAAATAACAATTCCCTCAGGAATTACATGAACAACATTTCATGGGGTCTGACTGTTTGAAAAAACAATTTGATTGGTTGGTTGGTTCTCGCCACATATTGCATAACCACTGAACCAGTATTTTAGAACCAACATCTATAGTCCAAATTATGATCTAAGGTTTAATTAGTTCGTTTTTAAAGTATTCTTGAGAAATTAGGAGCAAATCATAGATTAGGAACTTGTTCAAAAATTGTTACAGAATATATTTTACAAAATCAAAATTAATTTGATTTGGGTGTTAAAACACCAGTTGCATCTCATGGACTATAATACCTATTTTAATATTTTTTGGTAGAAAGTTTCCACTCTAGTGTGGACTCTCATGTGTCTGTTTAAATTTCTCTTTTGACTAAATCTTTGTCCACAAAGTTCACAAGGAAATGGCTTGTCTCCTGTGTGGACTCTCATGTGTTTGTTTAAATTTGTCTTAAGACTAAATCTATGTCCACAAAGATCACAAGGAAATGGCTTGTCTCCTGTGTGGACTCTCATGTGTGAGTTTAAAATATCCTTCTGGCTAAATCTTTGTCCACAGAGTTCACAAGGAAACGGCTTGTCTCCTGTGTGGACTCTCATGTGGGAGTTTAAATCCTTCTTATGACTAAATCTATGTCCACAAAGTTCACAAGGAAATGGCTTGTCTCCTGTGTGGACTCTCATGTGTGAGTTTAAATTTGTCTTCTGACTAAATCTTTGTCCACAAAATTCACAAGGAAACGACTTGTCTCCTGTGTGGAGTCTCATGTGTTTGTTTAAATTTGTCTTAAGACTAAATCTATGTCCACAAAGATCACAAGGAAATGGCTTTTCTCCTGTGTGGACTCTCATGTGCGAGTTTAAACTTGACTTCTGACTAAATCTTAGTCCACAAACATCACATTGAAATGGCTTTTCTCCTGTGTGGACTCTCATGTGGGAGTTTAAATCCTTCTTATGACTAAATCTATGTCCACAAAGATCACAAGGAAATGGCTTGTCTCCTGTGTGGACTCTCATGTGTGCGTTTAAACTTGACTTCTGACTAAATCTTAGTCCACAAAGATCACATTGAAATGGCTTTTCTCCTGTGTGGACTCTCATATGTTTGTTTAAACTTGTCTTCTCACTAAATCTCTGTCCACAAAGATCACAAGGAAACGGCTTGTGTCCTGTGTGGACTCTCATGTGTGAGTTTAAGCTTGCCTTATGACTAAATCTATGTCCACAAAGTTCACAAGGAAATGGCTTGTCTCCTGTGTGGACTCTCATGTGTGAGTTTAAATTTGATTTGGAAGTAAATATTTTACCACAGTCATCACAGCTTAATGATTTTGGTCTTGCATGGACTTTCCTGCATGACTCTACATTTTTCTTCTCTCCAACACATTTCTTATTAAGCAGACATCTTGAAGATTTCACTCCTGAATGACTTGTCATGTGTCTTTGAAGAGTCTGGTTACTGACATACTGCTTACCACACTCAGAGCAGCTCAAAGATTTGTTGACAGTTTTTACTTCTGATTCAGGAGCCCTGCTCTCCTTCCTGTCTTTCATACAGTCTTCACGTTCTGATTCAGAGTCTGATGAGTTCTTTAGCAGAGAGTCAGGATCGGTCATTTCACCATCCTCCATCATTCTCGTTAACGTCAGTCTTTGAAGAGGTGGAACTTCCTTTGTGAATCTTTAAATCTGGGTTCCTGTTAATTTTTCTTTTATCCTCCTCACTCTTTAAAGAAACTGTAGGGACCTAAAATCTGATATCTGTCTCCTCCATATTGAGTTGGTCACCCACCAGACTGGTCTAAGGGTCTTTTTTTCCACTTTATGATAAGAGGCTCTGGGTCCTGCTGGTCCACATCAGGCCTTCAGTCTTGAGGAGCTTCTTCTTCTTAATGAGCTCTTAACAGAGGCAGGAACCACTGAAACACATGAACAATAAAGACAATGTTACACACATGCACACACACACACACGCACGCACGCACGCACACACACACACACACAATTTTACCTTCACAATCACCATCTTCTACGGGTGTAACAGTACACTAAAATCAAAATTCGGTTCGGTTAATTTTCGGTACAAAAAAAAAAGACAAAATAAAGACTTACAAAATGTTTATTTTGAAAATATGCCAAGTAAGCAATACGTTTGTATAAAAATAAATAAATGCGACCCATTTGGGTGATATTTTAAATAAACGGCACTCTTTAAATAAACTATACTAACAATAATAAAAATCTTAATAAAAACAATAACAGTCAGAACCAGAACAATAAGCAGTAACAGAACGTTTACAATCTAACTGATCAAGTTTTAAGTTTTTGTCCAAAAAGACCAACTTGTTCACATTTTCTGCTAAAAGCACAGATCTAGTTGCAGTGAATATCTCCAGCGGTGGAGAAAATCATCTCAATAACAACAGTAGCAGCAGTGTGGCTGTATTTGTCCTCATTACTCACAACCTCTTCTTGGACCTGCTCCCCCAGGTGGGACAGGTCCCTGGAAAATTTCAGAGTTCAGTCATCACACACTTCTTAGTTGCAGGTAGCCTGGCCCTCGCCTTCCTGCACAGCTCCGCTCAATTCTCATTTCCCTTCACTGCACAGTCTGGGATTTCTCCCATTAACAACGATTTCTCCGGCCGATTTTTGACCGGACCAATCAGAGAACAGAAGGGGCAGAGTTTTTGGCCCCTAACCCACGCCCCCACCTGTCCCAGCGCAGCCAGCGAGCAGACGCATGTTCTCATTCAAAGCGATGCAAAGCGATGCAGGACTGTTTTATAGGAATGTGACACAAATTTATTAATTTCCCCTTCTTAATCCCTTATCTGGAGTTTTCTTTTGTTTTTTTCCCCCCAAAAGTCAAGTAATCGCTCCCTCCTCCCTCCTCCTTCTCCTCCTCACTCTCCGAAGAGTGAAATGAACAATGCCTCAGGTTGTCACGAGAGAATTAAAGCCAGGTTTTACGTTGCTGCCCGAGTCCCATCAGATTTCCTGGTCTTCTGGTGTGTTGGACCAGCGCTCCGTTAGGGTTGCCAACTCCTTGAAAAATAAATAAGGGACACCTCTCGGCAGGGCTGGTCACCCCCCCCCCCACACACACACACACACAAACACACACACACACCCTGCCTGCCCCTCCTCACTTTGAAATCAACCTGAATCCATTTGGATTTGTTTTTGAATTATAAAAATATGTATAAACAAATTATTACACAATTAACCATTTATTTTTAGTGCAAATAGAATTGCCAGAAACAAACATATCTTTTGAAAATTATGTATCTTTCTTAAACAGACCTCTGTCCTGCTTATAAAAGTATGAAAATTTACACCAACACTAAAACACTAAACATTTAATGAACATAAGCATAAAATGAAATAATAAAAGTGAAATACTGAGTTTTTGCATAGTAGTATAAAAAGTATAAAAAGTATATCTATAAAATAAACTGAAGGTTCTGGCATTGACATTTGCAAAGAGTGGCACAGCAGCATATGAGTTAATGTACACAGTATATGTATGAGGTAGTTGATGTTGGTATAGAGGTAAAGTGGCATATGCAGTAAGGCACATTGGGCATCCTTAAATAAGGCTAGTCAGAGAATACTGTATATGTATCAGCAGTAGTGTAGATATAAAAGTAGTGTAAATGTAAACAGTAGTAATAAATGTAAACAGTGAATGTAAACAGTAGTATGACTATAGGCAGTAATGTAATACAAACATTAGTGCAAATATCAGAAGCAGTGCAAACTGAATGAGCACATGACCGAGAGTTTAGTGAAAAAATAAGTGTTTTTTTAATTATTAAAATGGCTTTAAATGCACCAAATGTCTTTTTTCTAACTCAGAATATTCTTAGCTCTCAGAAAATATATAATATTCATATATGTGTACTGCAGCTATGATTCTATGTGTCTATCTCGTGGAGATAGCGAAAATGTTATTTTTCATAACATAGCATTATGTGCTATTTGTAAGCAAAAGGTGTTTTTATGATATGGCCAATTCCATTATGAAGAATTTTATAAAGTCTTCATAATGGAATTTGCCATATCATAAAATCACAGTGTCACTTGATAAAGGTCAAGGTCATAGTGTAAGGTCAATAAACAACAAATCTGTATTAAACCATATCTGGCTTCTGACTCGCATGTCGGACCCTGATAACCAGACCATCAGCAGTTGGACTGGTTTCAACATCCAGATTCGCAACAACATCACTGTTTCCCAGGATACTGTGGGCTATCTTCCTACTATAAATGCCCCTGCAACAGAGATGTCCACTGTGAATGAAGTGCTGGAGCAAACTCTTCGCATCATGCAGTCCTTACAACTGAAGGAAATAGTGTGTGTGTTTGACCAAGCACTATTTGCTAAGGCTGCTGAGATAGTGTGGAAACATGACAAATTCAAGAATATCATCATCAGAATGGGTGTTTTCCACACAATCTGCAATCTCCTCTCCATCATCGGTAAGTGGTTCCAAGATGCAGGGCTCAGCGACCTGTGTGTGGAATCTGGGGTCATTGCACAAGGATCAGTGGCTGGGCTGATGGAAGGCCGCAAGTACAACAGAGCAGTTAGAGTCCACAAGCTTGTGTATGAGGCACTGATGCGGCTTGCATGGAAAGGTTT
>JBBPBX010008868.1:36457-46537 GCA_038048925.1 Garcialebias charrua
ATACAAGCACATAGATGTTTAACAACCCCTTAAAATACACCAAAATGCAGGAAATCACATCTACTTCATTCAAAATAGAAGTTTGTGCAGGATATAGGATTACAAGCATACCACTCTCCAAAATAAATTTTTTGACCTTCAAACAGAGGTCTAAAATATGTTAGGAATTTTTTTTTGTCTCCAAACCCTATGTCATTTTTCACCACTTTTATTGTCTGTGCAACAGATCTCACTTGTAAATGAGTCTTTGAGGCTCAATGTGACTTATCTGTTTAAATAAAGGTTGAATGAAAAAAAATCAACAGGTAGACAGGAGGACAGTGCAGAGCACAAGGGTGGCAGCATGGCAAATTTCAAACAGGTAAGTGGCACCTTTTCCAGTAGGGGGTGACATAAGAGCAGATGAACGAAGGTGGAAAGGCTGAATGGACATCTTTCTTTTCAGGCTCAGGAAGAAAGGTATCTTGAGCAGGTGTTGACTGAGAGTTTAATACAAGGAACCTAAAAAAACACACACAGAGGAAATGTGAGGAAACACAATTCAAAAACTTTTTTCTTGTACAGTGGCGCTTGAGATTACCGGTACATATTAGTGAGTGGCAAAAGTATGTGTGCCCTGAGATGAACACTGGATTTTGGTGGGTTTCCTCACATTAAGGTCCTTCCACAACATCTGTTCATGAACTGAAGTTCATGGAGAGATGTCCAGACGTTTTCCTTTATAATTATCTAATATAATTAATTGTTCCATCAATGATGACAAGCCGTCCTGGCTTAGATACAGCAAAACGGGCCCAAACCATGATACAACCATGTTTCACAGATGGGATAAGGTTTTTATGCAGGAATGCAGTGTTTTCCACACGTAACACTTTTCATTTAAATCTAAATGTTCTATTTTGGTCTCATCTGTCCACAAAACATTCTTCCAAAAGCATTCTCGCTTGTCCACATTATACTTGTTCTGTGTTCTCCTGATCATGGGCTCATGAACATTAACATTAGACAATGCGAGAGAGGCCTTCTGTTGCTTAGAAGTTACATTGGCATCTTTTGTGACCTCGCCGACTATTATACACCTTGTTCTTGGAATCTTTGTTGGGCGACCACTCCTGGGAGGATAACAATGTTCTTGAATTGCCTCTATTTGTGATCATTCTGACTGTGGATTGGTGGAATTCAAACTCTAGAGATGGTTTTGTAACCTTTTCCAGCCTGATGAGCATCATCAACTCTTTTTCTGAGGCCCTCAGAAATCTCCATTGTTCATGATACACTTTCACAGATGTTTTGTGAAGAGCAGACTTTGATAGATCCCTGTTCTTTAAATAAACAGCATGTCCACTCACACCTGATCATCATCCCATTGGTTGAAAACACCTGACTCTTAATTTCATCTTCAAATTACAGTAATTGCTGATCCAAGAGGTTCACATACTTTTGGCACTCACAGATTAAAGGATTCAAAGTTATTTATTGTCATTCACATCACATGTGGTACATGAGGTGGAATGACACTATGTACACAGGGTCCAAGTTACATCCAGGAAAAATCCAAATTGTAAAGAAAAACAGTAGTAAGATCTAAAATATGAACTAAGAAATACATATGCAATATTAGATAATTTTCCTTAGTAAATAAATGACCAAGTATAATATTTTTGTCTCATTTGTTTAACTGGTTTCTATTTATCTACTTTTAAGACTTGTGTTAAAATCTAATGATGTTTTCGGTCCCATTTATGCAGAAATATAGAACTTTCAACTCAAACTTTCAAGTACCAGTGTAGCTAGAACCCCTAGAGCAGGGGTGCTCACACTTTTTCAGCATGTGAGCTACTTTTAAAACAACAAAGTCAAAATGATCTACCCACCACAAAAATGCAAAACATATAACTATCTTCAAATGTATTAATAAATTCACATAATGGTCAAATCAGCTGGATTGAAAAAGTAGTTTCGCTACGTGCACGCGTAGCGAGCGGATACGCTTCATTTCTTTAAAATTTAGCAAGATGAACACTTAAAAAATATGTTAGCTGACATTATAGAAAAAGTGTTTCTGAGCTTAACCGTTCCTTAATATATTCATGTAATTTGGATTTAAATTGTTTCGCTTTGACCGTCTTCCAAACGGTTGTGCGCGCTACGAAAATAAATTGTAAATAAATCGAATTTTTGCTCAAACATCTCCTACAGCTAATAGGTTGTAAATGTCCATCCAGTGATTACTTTCTGTAAGTTTGATCAAAATATGTCATGTGGTTCATGAGCTATTTTGCTAACAAGGTAACAGTAGTTCAGAGCTCCAGAGAGCAGGAGGCTGGGCTGCGGCAGAGTGAGTAAAGGCCCAGGCAGAGCTCTGCGTACGGCAGTACGCCACTGTACGCCGTACATACGCAGAGGCACAAGCATAGCCCCGCAGGGCACGAACGCGCAAAGCTCAAATTTTACGACCGCATACGCGAGGCGCGTTGTCTCACAATAAACTGCCCGGCGCCGAGCTGTTTTGTATGTGACGCAAATGTATTAAATTCCCCTTCTTCATCCCTGATCTGGACTTTTCTTTTGTTTTATTGCCAAAAGTCAAGTGATCGCTTCCTCCTCCGTTGACTCCATGACTGAAATGATGATAAATGAATGAATTTGTCACAAGCGAATTAAACTTGGGTCCTACGTGGCTGTGCAAGGTTCTACAGATTTCCTGGTGGGCTGTGGTCAGCAGGACCAGCGCTCCCTGTTTTTATTTTTTAGAACTTTTTATTAACATATAAAGTTTAGAACACCGCAGCGGCTGCAGCCTGAGCCAGCTTGTGCCTTTTTTCCCCCACCCAACCTGTCAATCAATTCAGTAGGCGTGTCAGCTAATGACCAATCAGCAACCTCAGTTTGTCCCGTAGGTAAACGCTCGGTGTGCAGCTGCTCAAATTACGACAAGAATTTGGAGCAAAAACGTGAGCATTTAACGCAAGAACTAATGCAGAGCTGTGCTGGTGAATGTGCGTGCACAGAATGTGCGCGTCGAGCGCCGTTCGGCCAAACGCAAAGCTCTGCCTGGGCCTTAAGAGCAGAGGAGGCTTCTGTCGGACACATGAGCTGGGAACGGTCGGTGGACCCTAGCGGCCGAAAGTGGCACTGCTCCATTTTTTTCGTCAGAATGAATGGGAACGGTCATATCTCAGCCAAAATTTGGTCTAAAAATATGGGGAAAAATCCATAAATATGTCACTTTGCCCCATAATTCACAGAACATGAAAATTAGTTTAAAAAAACGGTGACTTATAACCCGGAATATACGGTATATGTCATACGTATATGACATATACGTATGTCAAGCTCAAATCGCCTATCCTCAATTCTACCTACTTGTCTTAGAAACAAAAAAGCAAAACACAACAAAGGGTAATCAGTCCCACCTTGCAACAGAGGTGTAACACATGACTATGGGAATTATGCCCCTGCACGGTTCACCTGAAGTAATACAATTACGCCTTGTAAAAGGCAGGTGGGAATCAGTGTCAGCAATGAGGCCCCGCCCTCTTTGCATAAAAGGGGCTGACGCCCCACCCTCATCCTCCAAGTGCACTTCACCGAGCTTGGGCATTTTTAGGGCAAATGTGTGTTGCACCTCGTTCCCTTCCTTCAGGGAACATGAGTTATGGTGCATAACTTTCAGTTCCCTTATCAGTCAGTCTACTTGGTGCCACACATGACTATGGGAACATAATTCAATCACGCCCTGGAAATGCTCTGGAAATGCATGCTTGTGAGAACATTGTGCCTTAGACTACAGGCGTCAGCTCCTCTCTACCCTGTGGTAGAGAGAACAGCCTGAGTTACGTCACATGATGTGACATCTAAACTATAGTGTTTCAAAAATGTGGTTCATGATACCCAGTTAGCAGCTGCACATATATCTGCTACTGGTACACCTTTAAATAAGGCCCATGACGTGGCTAGGCCTCGGGTTGAGTGAGCATGTACCCCACTGGGCACCTGCTGACCTTTGCTGCTGTATGCCCTTTTAATGGCCTCAGTCACCTAGTGTGAGAGGCGCTGTTTTGACAGGGCTCTACCTGTAACAGGATTAGCAAACACACAAACAGTTGGTTAGGTTTTCTCCAACTGTTAGTTCTCTCCATGTAGGCAGTCAGGGCCCTAACAGGGCAGAGCGCGTTCAGCCATCTCTGTTCTTCTGTTAGAACAGGGGGAGGAGGAAAAGTTGACGGCTCAAAGTCCAGACTTCTGGGATTTAAAGTTGGAACTTTTGGCACATATGCAGGGTTTGGACGCAAGGTGACTTTGACCCGTCTGGGGCAAATCTGGTACACATTGAATGCACAGATAATGCGTGGAGGTCACCCACGTGTTTTGCTGAGCATAAAGCTAAGAGCAATGCAGTCTCATAAGATAAAAAATCTATCTTAATGCTGCTAAGAGGCTCAAATGGAGGCTCACACAAAGCATCCAGGACTAACTGTAGGTCCCACTGAGGGGCCAAAGTCCTGCTGGGAGGCCCCTTCCTTAGCACGCCCTTCATGAACCGTATCATGAGAGGGTGGGCACCAGGCGATTTACCTCCCCAGCCCTCATGGAATGCCAAGATGGCTGATAAAAAGACCTTAATGGTGGAGAAGGAGCTGTCCTTCTAAGTAGGTATCCCGTAGGACATTTCGGCCAAATTGCATGGGAAAGATATGGACCCAAATGTCCGAAACGGAACGTCTGCAGCGGCTGGGCCGAGGCTGCTAAAAATTGGGGACCACTTCGGGAGCATTCTCGGGGCAGCGGGCTTCGCGCAGAGCCCTCCGGCGTCACCGTGGCCCTTGCCCGGGAGAAATTCCGGACTTTTGGGAACAAGTGACCCTAATGTCCCAGTACCTGAAACGGACACCAGGTGGCGCTTTGTTATTCCCATTTGTCCCAGCGGACACAAGGGTATAATTCGACCCTAATGTCCCTGGGACATTCAGGTTAAATTTTAGCCAAAATGTCCCGATTGTTCCCGTTTGTCCCTACCTCCACGCCTCCTCCCCCCACTCCTCAAATGTCCCGATTGTTCCCTTATGTCCCGCAGTCCCATGTTCCAAGTGTTTGAACTGGGACATTTGGGGGACAAATATTTCACCCACATGTCCCACGAGTACCCTCTGGACGGGCCCATTGGTCGGGATATTTGGGATAAAAAGCTCCCCATTATAATGTGGCCCAAATTTCCCACTGGACATTTTGGCCACATTATAATGAGGAGATTTTTAGCCCAAATGTCTTACCCAATGGGACCATATTGGCCCACCTTGGGAGTACTGCTGGTACATTAGGGCAACATGTTTGTCCCCCAAATATCCATCCCAGTCTGGATGGAGCACCAATAACTCAGGGTACCCAGGCTCAACCGGTGAGCAAGGTTCCAGGCTCCAGGCAAGGAGGGGGCACTTGCTGGGGTTTTACCCAGACATAGGGGTCTGCCTGGCGGATACTACTGGGACATTTGGGCTAAATCTTTGTCTCCCAAATGTCCCAATTTGAATGGGACATAGGGGGTCAGCCCGGCAGATACTACTGGGACATCTGAGCTAAATCTTTGTCCCCCAAATGTCCCAATTTGAATGGGACATAGGGGTCCGCCCGGCAGATACTACTGGGACATTTGGGCTAAATCTTTGTCCCCCAAATGTCCGTCCCAGTTTGGATGGAGCACCAGAACCACGGAGGTCTGGGGGGTACAGATGGTTGTCTTAACCCAGGGGAGGGTGTTTAAGGTTGGGTACGCAGGTTCGACCGGTTCCCAAGGCTCCAGGCTTAAGTGTGGGTACCCAGGTTTGACCGAATAACAAGTTTCCAGGCTCCAGGCAGGGAGGGGGCAACGGCTGGGGTTTTAACCAGCCATAGGGGTCCACTCGGGGGTACTCCCAGGACATTTGGTCTAAATAATAGTCCTCCAAATGTCCCAGTTTGAACAATTACTACAGATACCAGGGGAGTATTCCTGGAACTAAGGGGTCATAAGGTTCCACCCAGGGGGTACTTCTGGGACATTTGGGCTAAATCTTTGTTCCCCAAATGTCCCAGTTTGAACAATTACTACCACTACCAGGGAAGTATTCCTAGGCCATAAAGGTCCACCCAGGGGGTACTTCTGAGACATTTGGGCTAAATATTTGTCCCCCTAATGTCCAAGTTATAACAATTAGTACCACTACCATGGGAGTTATTCCTGGAACTAAGGGGCCATAAGGGTCCACCCAAGGGGTACTTCTGGGACATTTGGGCTAAATATTTGTCTTCCAAATGTCCTAGTTTGAACAATTCCTACCACTACCAAGGGAGTATTCCTTGGCCATAAGGGTCCATCCAAGGGGTACTTCTGAGACATTTGGGCTAAATATTTGTCTCCCAAATGTCCTAGTTTGAACAATTACTACCAGTACCAGGGGAATATTCCTAGGTCATAAGGGTCCACCCAGGGGGTACTTCTAGGACATTTGGGCTAAATATTTTTCTTCCAAATGTCCCAGTTTGAACAATTACTACCACTACCAGGGGAGTGTTCCTAGGTCATAAGGGCCCAGGGAGTACTTCTGGGACATTTGGGCTAAATATTTGTTTCCCAAATGTCCCAGTTGAACAATTACTACCACTACCAGGAGAGTATTACTGGGCCATAAGGGTCCACCCAGGGGATACTTCTGGGACATTTGGGCTAAATATTTGTCCCCCAAATGTCCCAGTTTGAACAATTACTACCATTATTAGTCGAGTATTCCTGGGTCATAAGGGTCCACCCAGGGATACTTCTGGAACATTTGGGCTAAATATTTGTCCCCCAAATGTCCCAGTTTGAACAATTACTACCACTGCAGGGGAGTTATTACTGGAACTAAGGGGCCATAAGGGTCCATCCACCCAAGGGGGGATTATAGGACATTTCGGCTAAATATTAGTCTCCCAAATGTCCCATATGGAACTTAGCACTACCTCTACCGGGGGAGTTAACATACAACGTAAGGGGGACATATGTGTCCACCTGGGGGCGGTAGGTACTACTAGGACATTTGGGGGACAAATATTTAGCCCAAGTGTCCAAGTAGTAGCCCTTGGGTGGACCCATTGGTCGGGACATTTGGGGTAAAAACATTCCCATTATAATGAGGCCCAAATGTCCCACTGGACATTTGGGCCACATTATAATGGGGATGTTTTTACCCCAAATATCCCAATTTGAATGGGACATAGGGATCTGTCCGATGGATACTACTGGGACATTTGGGCTAAATCTTTGTCCCCCAAATGTCCGCCCCAGTCTGGATGGAGCACCAGGACCACAGAGGTCTGGGGGACGTAGATGGTTGTCTTAACCCAGGGAGGGGTGCTTGAGTCTGGGGGGCGTAGATGGTTGTCATAACCCAGGGAGGGGTGCTTGAGTCTGGGTACGTAGGTTCGACCGGTACGTAAGGCTCCAGGCTGAAGTGTGGGTACCCAGGTTCGGCCGGTGAGCAAGGTTCCAGGCTCCAGGCAAGGGGGAGGCACCGGCTAGGGTTTTACCCAGCCATAGAGGTCCACTCGGGGGTACTCCTGGGACATTTGGTCTAAATATTAGTCCCCCAAATTTCCTAGTTTGAACAATTACTACATATACCAGGGGAGTATTCCTGGAACTTAAGGACCATAAGGTTCTACCCATGGGGTACTTCTGGGACATTTGGGCTAAATCTTTATCCTCCAAATGTCCCAGTTTGAACAATTACTACCACTACCAGGGAAGTATTCCTGGGCCATAAGGGTCCACCTAAGGGGTACTGCTGAGACATTTGGGCTAAATATTTGTCTTCCAAATGTCTTAGTTTGAACAATTACAACCACTACCAAGGGAGTATTCCTGGGCCATAAGGGTCCACCCAAGGGGTACTTCTGAGACATTTGGGCTAAATATTTGTCCCCCAAATAACCTAGTTTGAACAATTACTACCAGTACCAGGGGATTATTCCTAGGTCATAAGGGTCCACCCAGGGGGTACTCTGGGACATTTGGGCTAAATATTTGTCTTCCAAATGTCCCAGTTTGAACAATTACTACCACTACCAAGGGAGTTATTCCTGGAACTAAGGGTCCATAAGGGTCCACCCAGGGGGTACTTCTGGGACAATTGGGCTAAATCTTTATCTACCAAATGTCCCAGTTTGAACAATTACTACCACTACCAAGGGAGTTATTCCTGGAACTAAGGGTCCATAAGGGTCCACCCAGGGGGTACTTCTGGGACAATTGGGCTAAATCTTTATCTACCAAATGTCCCAGTTTGAACAATTACTACCACTACCAGGGGAGTATTCCTAGGTCATAAGGGTGCACCCAAGGAGTACTTCTGGAACATTTGGGCTAAATATTTGTCTCCCAAATGTCCTAGTTAAACAATTACTACCACTACCAGGGGAGTATTCCTGGGCCATAAGGGTCTACCCAGGGGATACTTCTGGGACATTTGGGCTAAATATTTGTCCCCCAAATGTCCCAGTTTGAACAATTACTACCATTACCAGTGGAGTATTCCTGGGTCATAAGGGTCCACCCAGTGGGTACTTCTGGAACATTTGGGCTAAATATTTGTCCCCCAAATGTCCCAGTTTGAACAATTACTACCACTACAGGGGAGTTATTACTAGAACTAAGGGGCCATAAGGGTCCATCCAAGGGGGGATTATGGGACATTTGGGCTAAATATTAGTCTTCCAAATGTCCCATATGGAACTTAGCACTATCTCTACCGGGGGAGTTAACATACAACGTAAGGGGGACGTATGGGTCCACCTAGGGGCGGGAGGTACTACTGAGACATTTGGGGGACAAATATTTAGCCCAAATGTCCATGTAGTAGCCCTTGGGTGGACCCATTGGTCGGGGCATTTGGGCTAAAAACATTCCCATTATAATGAGGCCCAAATGTCCCACTGGACATTTGAGCCACATTATAATGGGGATGATTTTACCCCAAATATCCCAATTTGAATGGGACATAGGGGTCCGTCCAACGGATACTACTGGGACATTTGGGTTAAATCTTTATCCCACAAATGTCCGTCCCAGTCTGGATGGAGCACCAGGACCACGGATGTCTGGGGGACACAGATAGTTGTCTTAACCCAGGGGAGGGTGCTTAAGTCTGGGTATGCAGGTTCGACCGGTGCGTAAGGCTCCAGGCTTAAGTGTAGGTACCCAGGTTCGACCGGTGAGCAATGTTCCAGGCTCCAGGTAGGGAAGAGACACCGACTTGTGTTTTACACAGACATAGGGGTCCAGTCGGGAGTACTCCCAGGACATTTAGGCTAAATATCTGTCCCCCAAATTTTCCATTTTGAACACTTTATCCGTAACTGGAGCTTTATGGGGATATGGTCATAACCCAAGGGGACATAGGGGTCTGTCCGGTAGATACTACTGGGACATTTGGGCTAAATCTTTGTCTCCCAAATGTCCCAATTTGAATAGGGACTTGGGGTCTGCCTAGGAGGTACTTCTGGGACATTTGGGCTAAATCTTTGTTCTCCAAATGTCCCAATTTGAATGGGGACATAGGGGTCCACCCATGGGGTATTTCTGGGACATTTGGGCTAAATATTTGTCCTCCAAATGTCCCAATTTGAATGGGACATAGGGTCCACCCAGGGGCTATTTCTGGGACATTTGGGCTAAATCTTTGTCCCCCAAATGTCCGTCCCAGTCTGGATGGAGCACCAGAACCACGGAGGTTTAAGGGCGCAGGTGGTTGTCTTAACCCAGGGAGGGTTGCTTAAGTCTGGGTACGCAGGTTCGACCGGTGCATAAGGCTCCAGGTTTAAGTGTGGGTACCTAGGTTCGACCGATGAGCAAGGTTCCAGGCTCCAGTCAAGGAGGTGGCACTGGCTGTGGTTTTACCCAGCCATAGGGGTCCACTCGGGGGTACTCCTGGGACATTTGGTCTAAATATTAGTCCCCCAAATGTCCTAGTTTGAACAATTACTACCATTACCAGGGGAGTATTCCTGGGCCATAAGGGTCCACCCAGGGGGTACTTCTGGGATATTTGGGCTAAATCTTTGTCT
>JBBPBX010008868.1:46923-61423 GCA_038048925.1 Garcialebias charrua
CTGGGGTTTTACCCAAGCCTCAATGTCCCTTTCCTGGGTATAGGACCACCGAATCCCCGGTGCGCATGGTTCTTCTTTACCTAGGCCTCAGTGCTCCATCCCTGGGTATAGGACCACCACCTCCCCCTATGCACATGGTTTTTCTTTACCCATGCCTCAGTGTCCCTTCCCTAGGTATAGGACCACCGACTCCCCCTGGACTAAGGGGCCATAAGGGTCCACCCAGGGGGTACTCGTGGGACATTTGGGCTAAATATTCGTCCCCCAAATGTCCCAGTTTGAACTTGTGTCAATTAAGTGTAGGTGCGCAAGTTCGACTGGTGAGCAAGGTTCCAGGCTCCAGGTAGGGATGGGGCACCAACTGGTGTTTTACCCAGGCCTCAGTGTGCCGTCCCTGTGTATAGAACCACCGACTCCCCCAGGGTACGCGTGGTTCTTCTTTACCCAGGCCTCAGTGTCCCTTCCCTGGGTATAGGACCACCGACTCTCCTCGGTGCGTGCAGTTCCTCTTTACCCATGTCTCAGTGCTCTATCCATGGGTATAGGACCACCGACTCCCCCGGACTAAGGGGCCATAAGGGTCCACCCAGGGGTTACTACTGGGACATTTGAGCTAAATATTTGTCCCCCAAATGTCCCAGTTTGAACAAGTGTCAATTAAGTGTAGGTACATAGGTTCTACTGGTGAGCAAGGTTCCAGGCTCCAGGCAGGGAGAGGGCACCGGCTGGGGTTTTACTCAAGCCTCAGTGTCCCTTCCTTGGGTATAGAACCACCGACTCCCCCAGGGTATGCATGGTTCTTCTTTACCCAGGCCTCAGTGTCCCTTCCCTAGGTATAGGACCACCGACTTCCCCTCGAACTAAAGGGCCATAAGGGTCCACCCAGGGACTACTACTGGAACATTTGAACTAAATATTTGTCCCCCAAATGTCCCAGTTTGAACACGTGTCAATTAAGTGTAGGTACGCAAGTTCGACTGGTGAGCAAGGTTCCAGGCTCCAGGTAGGGAGGGAGCACTGGCTAGAGTTTTACCTAGGCCTCAGTGTCCCTTCCCTGGGTATAGAACCACCGACTCCCTCAGGGTATGCGTGGTTCTTCTTTACCCAGGCCTCAGTGTGCCTTCCCTGGGTATAGAACCACCGACTCCCCCAGGGTATGCGTGGTTCTTCTTTACCCATGTTTCAGTGTTCCTTCCCTGGGTATAGAACCACCGACTCCCCCAAGGTATGCGTGGTTCTTCTTTACACAGGCCTCAGTGTCCCTTCCCTGGGTATAGGACCACCGACTCCCCCCGGTGCATGTGGTTCCTCTTTATCCAGGTCTCAGTGCTCCCTCCCTGGTGTAGAACCACCGACTTCCCCCAAGGTACGCGTGGTTCTTCTTTACCCAGGCCTTAGGCCTTTCTACGTGCCTCAGAAGCCGAGATCTGACCTTAACGAGCTCGTCCTTTGATGTGGTTACAGTGTAGGACAAAACAAGAGGGTGGGGCTGTTCAGAGGAGCGCATGCTCTCATATAATTGTCAGGTTTGTGGCTCTCAGATGTAAAGGCTCCGATAGAGCTCAGCGTCCTGGCTTACGCCACTCTTCGCACGCATTCTGTGCGCACGCGTTCGTTGACATAGCTCTGCTTTCAGTTCTCATGTTAAATGCTTGCGTTTTTGCTCCAAATTCTTGCTGTAATTTGAGCCGCTACGTGCAGAGGGGGCAAACTCTGAGTCACCTCTGTGAACCATGCTTTCTGTGGCCATCTGGGAGCTATCAGTATCAGGGAGAGAGCTCCCCTGCGTACGCGTTCCAACGTTGTCTGAATCAGGGGAACAGGTGGGAACGCGTAATACAGCTTCCCCGCTGGCCAGTTGTACGTCAGTGCATCTGTCCCCAGTGGTGCATCTGTTTCCCTTATCGAGTGATACAGGGCGTAGTGCGTATTGTTGCTACAAGCGAACAGATCTACGGTGGCTCTCCTATACGTGCACAGATCTGGTCCACGATGAGCGGGTTCAGTCGCCACTCTGAGAAGAGGAGGGACCCTCTTCAGAGGGCGTCTGCCCCGTTATTCAGCTCGCTCGGGACGTGGGTCGCTCTTAGCGACAAGATCCGGGAGCTGTACCACATGAGCAGTTTCTGTGTTAACCTGAGGAGGGGTTAGGACCTTGTTCCATCCTCCCTGTTGATGTAAGAACCTGTGGTCCTGTAGTCTGATTTTATCAGGACATGTTGTTGTGCAACCAGCCCTTTCCTGTAAAAGTGTTTCAGAGACAAAAACACTGCTCTGAGTTACAGGAAATTTATGTGGAGCTTCGCCTCCTGCTGCTTCCAGACCCCTTGGGCGTACTGGTTTCTGCAGAGACCTCCCCACCCAGTTTTTGATGCCTCTGTGGTTACCAGGACTCGTGACAATACCCTCCCCAGCATGACACCTTTCCTGAACACTGAGGGGCCTTCCATGGCTCCAGAGCCTTCATGCACTCTGGGCCGATCAGCATCCCTTTTGTTCGTTGAGGGGGGGCAGGATGCAATTGTTTGTTGAGCCATATCTGTAGAGGGTGCTTTCTTAATAGGGCCAGAGGCACGCAGACAATGGCTGCCGCTAGGAGGCCCAGAAGACGCTGGCACAGTTTGAGAGGCACCCTCTGGCCTAGCTGAAAACGTGCTAGGCAGAGGTGGAGGGATGAAACCAGTGCCTCTGAGAGCCCTACCCTGTACAAAATGCCAGATATTTGGAAACATTGTAAGTGACCGAGTTAATCATGCTAACAATTGGTCTTAAAGGTACACCTTGTTTGTGGATTTTGGGTAAACCATGCAGACTTGGCGTGGACTCCCCTGGGTACAGTCTGTGGTACAGAATACTATCAATAGCCTTGTCCTGCTTCAAAATTTTCAGGCAATCTATCAACTTCTTCTTGTAACCACTTCTTGCATCTCTTTTCAGGGGTTCATAAGAGGTTAAGTCACTAAGGAGTGACATACTGTAACTTTCTTATGATAGTCTTTCTGGTTCAAAATCACTGTGCACCTTCCTTTGTCTGCTGGGATAATTATGATTTTTTTGTCTTTGCTAAGAGTGGTGAGTGCATCCCTCTCTTCTCTACTGATGTTGGAAGGTGGTGGTTTGGCATTACTGAGACAGGCTGAAACTTTGACTCTGAGTTGTTCTGCTTCAAATTCTTTAATTTTGTTGTTACGGATGGCTGACTCAGTGACTGTGATCATCTCCACCAACGGAACTCTACTTGGTGCCACTGCAAAGTTTAGTCCCCGTACTCATCCCTTTAGTTGGCAGCTCAGAACACTACATACAGAACACCATGGACTTTGTGGATAAGGTGAGGGATGTCATTAGGGATGGGAATTGTTAAGAAATTATCGATATCAATTGCTTTATTGATATCATTTATCGATTCAATTCCTTATCAATTCTGTTATCAATTCTCATTGGGTTAGGCAAAAAATATATAGTACACCATTTGTGTGCATGAAGTATTTAATGCTCTTTCACCAGAACAAAAATAGAACTTTTATGAAAAAATAATTCCTAATTAATATTATTAACCACAACTTGTAATTCACAAGTTTCAATTTTAAAATAGTGTAATAATCCATGCAATCTATCATCTTTCATTACAAAAAACAAAACTTACATACTGTAGTTATCATCTTCATCCTCTTCTGCCTCCCTCTGTGTCTCTCTCTCTGCGCCTCTCCCAGCTCTGCCAGCAGCACAAGTTTCAATTTTAAAATAAATAGTGTAATAATCCATGCAGTCTATCATCTTTCATTACAAAAAACAAAACTTACATAGTTATCATCTTCATCCTCTTCTGCCTCCATCTGTGTCTCTCTCTCTGCGCCTCTCCCAGCTCTGCCAGCAGCACAAGTTTCAATTTTAAAATAAATAGTGTAATAATCCATGCAGTCTATCATCTTTCATTACAAAAAACAAAACTTACATAGTTATCATCTTCATCCTCTTCTGCCTCCCTCTTCATCTCTCAGCTCTGCCAGCTTCAGAAGAAATTCACCATTAAAAACACTGAGCAGCAAATAAAGCTCTCACAACAGAAAGAGGCTACAATGAAACACACTGAACAAAAATATAAAACACTTTTGTTTTTGCTCCCATTTCTACGGTGGCATTTTTAGGTCTGTTGTGTTAATATCGTCATCCTGAAAGCTAAGTGTGCTAGCAACAGCCTCTGAGCCAGCCAGACTCCGGCAATCCTCGTCAGCTAAATGTTATTACATGAGATGGAGATTATTTATACAACACAGTCGAAGCAGTAAAGCAAAAAAGTAACAAGTGACAGGAACTGGAGGAGTTTAACGTTACGTGCTGCAACATTTAAAACAGAGGAGGACGCTAGCTTGTTAGCTCCGCTTCCACCACCTCGAAGCAGCGTCACGAAGCAGCGTGTTAAAGACGGTACATTTGTGCAAACTCACCTCATTCTGAGTGCTCAAATGCTTCTCTCTGCATGTTAGAAGTATTTCCGCCCTTTATTGTAATCGACGCTTTGCATGTGTTGCAAGTAGACCTGGTTTCGTCTTCGCTTTTTCCTTGACGGCATGTTGATACGGCGCATCGCGCATGTCTGTGATGTCATCACGTAAATGCGTCACCACGTCGAGTCAGTAGAACGAGTTAGAAGAACGACTCAGAGAACCGATAAACTGAATCGTTAAGACAAGCAGCCTACAATTCCAGAGAATTGAACTATTAAGAAGTGGTTCTTTAAAATAACCGGTTCTCGATTCCCATCCCTAGATGTCATCATGGGACTGATGAAACAATGGTCTCTTTTGATGTCACATCACTCTTTACGTGCATTCCTGTTGATGAAGCAGTAGAGGTGGTCTGTTTAAGGTTAAAATCAGACACCACTCTGAGCAACAGGACCACACTTTCCACAGAACAACTGTGTCAACTCTTGAAACTGTGCCTGCAGTCAACCTACTTCACATATGGGGAGCAATATTATAGGCAGAAACATGGGTGTGCTATGGGGTCTCCAGTTTCTCCTATTGTTGCCAACCTGTACATGGAGGAGGTAGAAAAGAGAGCCTTGACGTCCTTTTCAGGGAGACCACCAAGTCATTGGTTCAGGTATGTTGACGACACCTGGGTTAAAATTAAATCTCAGGAAGTCCAACATTTCACTGATCACATCAACTCTGTGGATAAATATATCAAGTTCACACGAGAAGATGTAAAAAATGGCAGGTTGGCTTTCTTGGACTGTGAGGTCTCAGTTTCTGATAGAGGAAATTTGCAAACTGAGGTGTACCGCAAACCCACCCACACAGACCAGTATTTACAGTTTGACTCCCATCACCCTCTGGAGCACAAGTTAGGAGTCATCAGGACTCTGTATCACAGAGCAGACAGCGTCCCCACTAACTCAGGAGCCAGACAGAAGGAGAAATCACACACAAAACAGGCTCTAGAGAAATGTGGATATCCTAACTGGGCCTTCCTGAAAGCAGAGAAGAAACCCAAACTCCAGCCAGCCATCAGGTGAAAAGAAGGAACCCAGACCCAGACCAGTGGTCATTCCGTATGTTGCGGGAGTTTCAGAGACATTGAGACGTTTATTTTCTAAACACAACGTCCCAGTGGCTTTTAAACCCCAAAATACATTACGGCAAAGACTGGTTCATCCCAAAGATCCAGTCCCCCGGCACAAACAGAGTAATATTGTGTATGCTGTTCAGTGTCAGGAGGGCTGTGATCAGTCTTACATCGGGGAAACTAAACAGCCACTGGCCAAAAGGATGGCCCAGCACAGAAGATCAACATCATCAGGTCAGGACTCTGCAGTCTACACTCATCTCCAGGCCAGCGGTCACTCTTTCAGGGATGAAGATGTTCACATCCTTGATAGAGAGGAACAATGGTTTGAGAGAGGAGTAAAGGAGGCCATCTTTGTGAAAAGAAACCGTCCATCATTAAACAGAGGTGGAGGCCTCCGGGTTCAACTGTCCCCCACTTACAATGCTGTTATTGCTAGTATCACTCAGCCCTCTGTGAATAGCAAACAACCATCAGGGTGTTAACGATCCATCGTCAGGCTGATGGTCCTCCTTGATCATGTGAGCAGCTGGTTTCGGCTGTCATCAGCCAACTGGTTGATCCACTGTGGGAGGGTGCTATTTATAAGACTGAGCTGAACACAGCTTCTCAGACTGAAGAAATCTTTCGGACGAAAGACAAAACGTTTCTACAGTTTTTTTGCTTTGTTTTGTTTTGTTTTTTGAATGTCCAGAGGACCAGACTTAGCTTTTTTAGATTATTCTACCTGGATTATTGAGCATGCATCAGGGTATAATGACCCTTGTTTACATCGTGAGCAGGGACCACTCTTATCACCCCTTTCTGCAACATTGTGGAGACCTCGTCTCTCAGAACTGGAGCATGGTCTAGGCTTATGGAGCACGACAGCACCCCTGTGAAGGGAGGTGGTCGCTTGTGGAACTGCAGCCGGAGACCCAGGGTGACAGTGGACATGACCCACGTGTTTGGACTGCATGCACTCCAGGCCTGAGCGTGTGCGCTCATTCTGGAGGCTATGTGTATTCTGAGTTGTTTGTGTGTCAAAGGGATGGGAGGGGGAAGGTAGCCCCCACCTGTTCGCCCTTTGGCGAGCTGACCTGTCCTCCTGCAGCAGCCAGAGTGTCTATCTGTGGCAGACAGACTTCTGGCTCCCTACTGGGGCTCATTGTCTGTCCTGATAGTTTGTGTCTCACGAGGGACAGGGTGGCAATTTGTGGGTGCCAGCCCCTCCCTTTATTGACACGGTTTTCATAAAAAGGGTGTTGTGTTTTTTATTTTTTTAAGTCAACACACAGGACATTATGTGCTTTTGAGACTTTATTTTGTGCTTTAAAGAACATTTTGTCTTTTTTACACACACATCTGAGTGATATTTTGTGCACACATTAATTACACCAGATAAAAAGTGGTTTTATTATCACAGAGTCTGGTATTAAATGGTTGGTCTCCCATTTATCCACGTGGGTGGGAGTACCTGGAAAATGGTGAAGCAGTCTTGCATCAGGCCAACTTCTGCTTTCGGTCCCGGTTCGCCGAGGAGGACCTCAGTGGACCCGTCTGGCGCAGAAGAAATCTGTTCCTCGTCCCGGCATGGCCAGCCTGGGGTGGCCCTGTTGCGAGTCTCCACCCTTGCTCTGCCTCGAGAGCAGGCCTCTTCTGCGGGGGGCAACGGGGGGCTGAGCGGTGTCGAGGATGCGTGCCCCTGCTTCCACTAGCGTCTCTGGGAGGCAAGAAAAGTTTTCTCGACATCCCTTCACGCAGGACCTCAGCTCTTTGTTGCAACCTGCTCTGAATCCTTTCCAGAGCTCCGCCAAAAAGCCCCGTGGGCTCGATCGGGTGATGGAGGAATGGGTTCCATTGGCCTTCTGGCAGGTCCATCAACGTTAGCCACAAATGGCGCTAAGCGATAACAATCTTGGCCATACTTCTCCCCTGAGCGATGGCCGCTGTGCCCATCAGGCAGAGAACAAAGTCTGTCGCCTTGCGGGCCTCTTCCAGGACCTCGGCCATCTTCTTCTTGTTGGAGATCTGCTGGAGCTCCTGTAGCTTCTCCGCCAAGTAGGCCTGCATCATAGCTGAGGCGTTCATGGCGCGGACCACGAGGCCTTGTGCTCGGTAACATTTCTCGAGCTGCGAGGCTGAAACAAGGCAGGCCTTGCTGGGCAGAGTTGGTCTGGAGCCTGACGTTCTGGGGGCTAAATGGGCCGTCAGTGTGTCCTCCATATGTGGGATGTTGGCCATTCCCGCATCCACCATGCCAGCAAAATCCAAGAACTGGGAAAGAGGCAAAGTCATTGGAGCCCTGGGTTCAGCCCAGGTGTGAGTCAGCTCCGTCTAGAAGTCGGGAAAAATAGGCATCCTGTGCCTCGTGGCCGACTGCTGCTTGGCCAAGAAGTAATTCCCTGCCAGCCTCGTTACCTGTTGTCGAGGGGGGGTTCTGGCCAGTTGATCCATAGCGCGTCCGCCGCTCTGCGACACAGCTCAAACAGAGCTGGGACAGACACATCAGTCTCTGGATGACTCGTCGTTGGGTTCTGGGAGAAGTCCTCGTCTTCTCCTTTGTCCTTGTTTTAAGCTTCGTCATCAGTTAGCTCTCTCGAGGCTGTTAGTGAGAGCTCATCTGCTCGTAACATGTCCCTTGTGTCAAATTTGGCGGTGGAGTCCCCCACGGGGGCCACCATGTCCATGCTGTCCCCCCAGTCAAGGTGACTGCTGTCCTCCAGCTCAACAGCTTCAAGCTCTGCGGTGGGAGTGAGCGCCTCAGTGAGGTTCGGTTCTTGCACGACCGTGAAGCTGCCCATGGCTTTGACCACAAACTCCATGCTCCTCTTTCTCATGGCCTCACACATCTGTCTACAGTGAGAACAAGACTCGGGGGAGTCCAGCGCTGTCTTCGCGTGAGCCAGGGCTTGCTGGCCTGCTTGTCTTGTTGGAATTTTTCGACTTCCTCTTGCCCTTCTCGGGAGCCATGGCTGGGAAGAGGCGTCGAGTCATAGCCCGTTAGCCGTCCGCTAACGTGGTCCGAAGAAGTCCTCTCGTCGAGCTGCTCTCGTCGAATAGCCTGCTAGCTCGTTAGCTACAGGTAGCGTGTGGTGCAGTTAGCGTCTTGGAGCTGAGCTGCGAAGAGAGCAGAAGAAAAAACTCGAAGTTAAAAACAACGACACTGGGCTAGCTTCCGCTAATCCAAGTGCTCGTAGAAAAGTTCTCTGTAACGCTCAGGGCAGGGAGCGAGCTCACCTCCAGTCGAGCGATCCAGTCACAGAGAGTCCCACAAAGTTCAGGTGTGAAGCGAGGTGAATGGCAAAAAGAGGATGAGGGTGGGGCATCAGCCCCTTTTATGCAAAGAGGGTGTGGCCTCATTGCTGACGCTGACTCCCACCTGCCTTTTACAATGCATGATTGTATTACTTCAGTGAACCGTGTGGGGGCGCAATTCCCATAGTCATGTGTTGCAACGAGTGGACTGACTGATAAGGGAACTGTGACTTATAGGGCAGAAAATACAGTAAACTGTTTTCCCCACTAAGCAGTACACTCCTACTCATTCAACACTTGCTCTTCTCAAGGGCAGACGTCTCCTCTCGGTCTCCGCTTTGCTTTTGCTTTGTCTTGTCTGTGAAACTGTCTGAGAGCCTCTCTTCTATAAAATCCTTTGAATCATAACTATGGACTTCAATTTGGTCAGTTGGTCCCTCAACACAACTGATCACATTTATTTAAAGAGAAGACAGGCTGTAGGCGAGCCGATTTGCCGTGTTGGCATGCACACTGTTGGATATCTCATCGACTTGGAAGATGATGATGTGCATATCTCTGCTGTCATCTGTGGATCTTAAGGACGCATATTTAATTGGATTTATGATAACTGGTTCCTGCTTTTTGGATTCGGCTGGTTCCTGGTCTATCAACACACAATGATAATAATAATAATAATAATAATAATAAACTTTATTTGTATAGCACCTTCCTACAATGCCTTGCTTTGACCAAGGTGCTAAACAGGATAGAAAAGATAAAAACAGGTACAATAAATCAGTGAAAATAAAAATAAAAACAGCAGCAATAAAAGGAGGCAGTGGAAATAAAAATGCTACATACTAAAATACCAAAAGTAATAAAAGTTACACACTGAAAGCTTTTTTGAACAAGTGGGTCTTTTGTCTGGTTTTATCCAAGATGGCCGCGCTCAGTGCAGCCGCAGCTTCACGAGTTCCCGGATCATCTCTAGTTTTTAGTAATTTTAATAGTGTTTTTGTACCTGACTCTGCGCGTTTTTTGCGGGTGAATTACAGCCGAACTGATCTGTTAAGAATCGGAGCGGATTTACCACAGGGCACAGCTGAAATCAGCAACGAACTCAAATCAGAACTCGGAAGATTGGAGCTGCTAAAAACGTCCTTCTGGAAGCAGATGCGCTCCGGGGGAAAGAAAAGGAAGCGGTGCTCTCGTGGAAAGAAGAGAGGTTGCCGTGCAGGAATTATGACGAGAATGCGGGCAGACGCTAAAACCGGTAAACCCCCGATGCCGGCTCTTTTTCTGTCTAACGTTCGCTCGCTCGACAACAAAATGGATCTACTTCGTTTGAGGGTGACCACGTCGGAGGAGATGAGAAGATGCTCCGTGCTTTGTCTTACGGAAACTTGGATCTCTGAGGAAACTCCAGACTCTGTTTACGAGCTGGACGACCGGCTCTTTTTCAGAACAGACCGGTGCACCGAGACTACGGGGAAAACGCGAGGCGGCGGTGTTTGTATTTACGTACACAAAGATTGGTGCACGAACTGTGCTGTGATAAAAAGAGCTTGTTCAGCTGCCGTCGAGTTGATCACAATAAGATGTAGGCCGCACTATATGCCACGTGACTATTCAGTGATCTTAATCAGCGTTATTTACATAGCCCCTGATGCTAATGCTAATGACGCCCAGGGAGAAATTCATGACTTACTCACCTCGCTGCAGTGTAAATATCCTGAGGGGCTTTTCATTGTTTGCGGGGACGTCAATCACGTTGATCTTCAAGTCTCCCTCCCAGCCTTCAATAAGAACGTCTTCACAGCTACGAGAGGAGATAAAACGCTCGACCAAGTCTTCACAAATGTAAAGGGGGCATACACGGCGAAGACACGCCCACCGCTCGGAGCTTCCGACCACGACTCTCTGATTCTGGCCCCAAGAGAACTCCCCCCACTCAGGCGCTCAAAGCCGGAACAAAGAGAAATAACAATCTGGCCTCAAGATAGTTCCCCCATGTTGAGAGACTGTTTTGAGAGGACAAACTGGTCTGTTTTCAGAGAAGCAGCCACTGATGGAAGTTCAGTGGACATGGAACTGTACGCTTCCTCAGTCCTGGGTTACATCAGTACATGCTCTGAAAATGTATCCATAAAAAAATATGTGAAATCCTACCCGAACCGGAAACCCTGGTTAAATAAAGAAGTTCACGCCTTGCTAGCAGCCAGAGACACTGCATTCAAGTCAGGAGATAAAGTGGAGCTGAGAAAGAGCAGGAATGAACTGAAGGATGGCATTAAGAAGGCCAAGGCCACGTATGCACAGAGGATCGAGGGACAGTTCACCTCACAAGACCCACGGAGCATGTGGAAGGGTATTAAATGCATAACAGATTACAAAGGCAAAAACAAACAATGCCCCAGGGACCCATCTCTGCCTGATGCCCTCAATAAGTTTTATGCACGTTTTGATGATCCAAACAGACCAGCTAGCACCAGACTCACCTCATCACCAGATGAAGAGCATCTCAGGGTGTCCGCAGCAGAAGTGAGAGGCAGTCTCAGAAAGATTAATCCTCATAAAGCAACCGGACCAGACAACATCCCAGGGAAAGTTCTGAAGGAATGTGCGGACCAGCTCTGTGAGGTGCTGGCTGACATCTTCACCACCTCACTTGCACTGGAGTCAGTTCCCACCTGCCTGAAGACCGCGACCATCATCCCAGTCCCAAAGAGCTCCACAGTGACTGGTCTGAATGACTATAGACCGGTGGCCCTCACCCCGATAGTCGCTAAATGTTTTGAGAAACTGGTCATGTCCCACATCAAGGCAACCGTCAACATCAATGAGGACCCTCATCAATACGCATACCGTGAGAACCGATCAACAGAGGACGCCATTTCTTCCGTGGTCCACACTGCTCTCACCCACCTGGATCAGAAAGACTCATACGTGCGTCTGCTCTTTGTGGACTTCACATCTGCCTTCAACACCATGATCCCCCAAACTCTGATAGACAAACTATCTACACTTGGACTAAGCCCCTCTATTTGTAACTGGGTACTAGACTTCTTAACAGACAGACCACAGTCCGTGAAGATCCACAACTTCTCCTCCTCCACCATAACCCTCAGCACTGGCTCTCCTCAGGGATGTGTGCTGAGCCCCCTTCTGTTCACTCTGCTCACATATGATTGTACAGCCACACTTCCAGGCTGTCATATTGTTAAGTTTGCAGATGATACAGCGGTGGTGGGATGCATCACAAACAATGATGAGTCCAGCTACAGACAGGAGGTGGAACATCTGGAGAGCTGGTGCAAAGAGAATAATCTTCACATGAATGTGAAGAAGACAAAGGAGATGATTGTGGACTTCAGAAGGAACAAACACACCCATGCCCCACTGAAAATAGGTGGGTCTGCAGTGGAAGTGGTCTCCAGCTACAAATACTTGGGTGTACACATGAATGATAACCTCAGCTGGAGCAACAACACCACCAGCCTGATCAAGAAAGGTCATCAGAGACTCTACTTCCTCAGACGGCTGAGACGAGCTGGTCTGAGCAGCCCAGTCCTCACCTCCTTCTACAGGTGTGCAGTGGAGAGCATCCTGTGCTCCAGCATCAACGTGTGGCATGGAGGCTGCACAGTTGAAGAGAGGAAAGCTCTGCAGAGAGTGGTGAAGGCTGCACAGAAGTCTGTTGGAGTCAGTCTCCCCACAATCACAGACATTTATACCTCCAGATGCAGGAAAAGAGCCACCTGCATCATGAAAGACCTCACTCATCCAGCACACTCACTCTTTGCCCCACTCCCCTCAGGACGGAGGTTGAGGAGCATCAAGTGTAGAACCACTAGACTGAGGAACAGCTTCTACCCTGAGGCTGTTAGACTCATGAATAAATAAAAATAAAATAAAAAATAAACACTGCAAAATATCACATCATACTGATGCTGATCTGTTTTCTTGTTGCTGTGTTCATCTGTGACCATCTGCTCATACAAACTCATGTTCGTGCTGCTGTTTATTCCCACTATATTAGGCTTAGTGTATTACTAGTTGATGTTTTTCTTAGTTAGTTCTAGATGTTATTACTGTTTTTCTCTTTCATTTGTTGTTGGATGTAACTGGGACCTCGTGTACATAATCTCGTTTTCATCACATGTACCACATGCGGTGCAAATGACAATAAAGACTCTCTGACTCTCTGACTCTGAACAGTCAGATCAGAAGTGGCACGCAGCTCAAGGGGGAGGCTGTTCCAGGCTTTTGGGCCAGCAACAGAAAAGGACCGGTCTCCCCATTGTTTGTACCTTGAGCGAGGTACCTCCAGCAGGTGTTGACTGGCAGATCGCAAAGCTCTGCTGGGCTGATGGACTTTTAAAAGTTCAGAGATGTAGAGAGGTGCAAGGCCATCCAGAGCTATGAAAACAAACAGCAGTAGCTTGAACTATATCCTGAACTTAACCGGGAGCCAGTGTAAAGAGGACAGGACAAGAGTGATGTGTTCATATTTTCATGTGTTGGTCAAAAAGTGGGTGGCAAATTCCGTACAAGTTGTAAACGGGAGATAGAAGATTGATTAATTCCAACATATAAAGCATTACAATAAGTCTGGAGCTCACAAAGGCATGGATGGCTTTCTCCAGATCACTACGGCTAAGGAGTGCCTTCACTTTAGAGAGCAGACGGCACTGAAAGAAGCTGGTTTTGACAACAGAACTGATCTGTTTATCTAGCTTTAAGTTGGAGTCAAGCTGCACTCTAAGATTTCTGACCACCTGGTTGAAGCTAAAACAGTAGCTAAGGCTTTCCAGTTACTGCAATCCGCTTTTGACATCATCCAGTCAGATTTGTTCCGTCTCAAACTTGTCCTAAATGCTGATAAAACAAAAGGGATGTTTTTTTCAAATAGGAAGGCGGTTCCAGCAGATCCTCCTCTGATTTTATCTTCAAATGGTGTACCTATTGAGTTTGTTGATTCCTATAAATATCTGGGTATCCTGATCGATTCACATCTCTCTTTTAAACTCCACGTGGAAAACCTAGTGAAGAAACTGAAAGTTAAACTGGGTTTCTTTTTCAGAAACAGATCATGTCTATCACTGAATGTTAGGAAACGCCTTGTATCTGTGACTTTCCTTCCCTCCATTGATTACGGTGACATTCTCTACATGAATGCTCCTACAAGCACCCTGCGGATGTTGGATGTTGTCTATCATGGTGCACTAAGATTCATAACTGGTTGTGATTATCGTACCCACCACTGCACCCTGTATTCACTGGTTAACTGGACATCATTAACCTCACGCAGACTCTTCCACTGGTACATTTTCATCTTCAAATCACTTCTTGGTCTGCTGCCCTCATACATCTCCTCCTACATGTCTTTGCGTGAGTGCAGCTACAGCGTGCGCTCTCAGGACATGATTACCTGCAGTGTTCCGTCAGTGAGGACTGAACTTGGAAAAAGGGCCTTCTCCTACTCCGCTCCTGCTTCATGGAATATCTTACAAAAAGATCTGAAGCTCTCGACCTTGACTTCTCTAAATGGTTTTCAGAATCTGTTGGAATCCTGGCAAAAACCAATGCAGATTTGTTCCTGTCTTTGATTTTATACATATACCTTATAATGTTTTGCTAGTTTTTTGATACTTTGTTAAAAGGAGGAATATGTATGTATGTATATATATATATATATATATATATA
>JBBPBX010008869.1:0-50494 GCA_038048925.1 Garcialebias charrua
ATTGTTAAGTTTGCAGATGATACAGCTGTGGTGGGATGCATCACAGATAATGATGAATCCAGCTACAGACAGGAGGTGGAACATCTGGAGAGCTGGTGCAAAGAGAACAACCTTCACATGAATGTGAAGAAGACGAAGGAGATGATTGTGGACTTCAGAAGGAACAAACACACCCACACCCCACTGTATATAGGTGGATCTGCGGTGGAGGTGGTCTCCAGCTACAAATACCTGGGTGTACACTTGAATGATAACCTCAGCTGGAGCAATAACACCACCAGCCTGATCAAGAAAGGTCATCAGAGACTCTACTTCCTCAGACGGCTGAGACGAGCCGGTCTGAGAAGCTCAGTCCTCACCTCGTTCTACAGGTGTGCAGTGGAGAGCGTCCTGTGCTCCAGCATCAACGTGTGGCATGGAGGCTGCACAGTTGCAGAGAGGAAAGCTCTACAAAGAGTGGTGAAGGCTGCACAGAAGTCTGTGGGAGTCAGTCTCCCCACCATCACAGACATTTACACCTCCAGATGCAGAAAAAGAGCCACCTGCATCATGAAAGACCTCACTCACCCAGCACACTCACTCTTTGCACCACTCCCCTCGGGACGGAGGTTGAGGAGCATCAAATGTAGAACCACTAGACTGAGGAACAGCTTCTACCCTGAGGCTGTCAGACTCATGAATAAATAAATAATAAGAATAAACACTGCAAAATGTCACATCATGCTGATACTGATCTGTTTCTTGTTGCTGCGTTCATCTGTGACCATCTGCTCATGTTCGTGCTGCTGTTTATAATGATGTTTTTCTACTACATTAGGGCTTAGTGTATTACTAGCTGATGTCTCTCTTAGTTAATCCTAGATGTTATTATTGTTTTTCTCTTGCATTTGTTGTTGGATGTAACTGGGACCCTGTGTACATAATCTCGTTTTCAACACATGTACTACATGCGGTGCAAATGACAATAAATTCTCTCTGACTCTCTGACTCTGACTCTGACTCTGATAAAATCAAAGACAGGAACTACCCTGTAATCAAAGAAAATATGTTCCAGGTTCTCACTCTCTGTCTCACAAAAACAACTTGCTCTCAATGGAGCCTAGAGGGACTTCAATGAAGCTGTTATTATGGTTTGATTACCCCACCCCCCAAAGAATGTCATTCAAGTATGCCTCCTTTGTACTATAGCCCACCCATCACCTATCACCAGCATTTAGCATTACCTGGGATGCATGTACTGTATATAACAAAAGTCAGAGTCAGAGAGCCTTTATTGTCATTCACACCACATGTAGTACATGTGATGAAACGAGATTATGTACACTGCATCCCAGTTACATCCAACAATAAAATGTAAAATAAACATTACTAAGATCTAAGATGTGAACTAAGAAAAACGCCAACTAAAAATACACTAAGCACTAATATATAGAATAAAATTACAGGTAGTCCCCGACTTACGAGCGAGTTCCGTTACAACGAGGTGCTCGTAAGATGAAATTTCGTAAGTTGAAACACGAAGCACATGTTCTCGTAAGTCCGGAATTTTGCTCGTAAGTTGGAACGGTTTTGCTAGCGCGACTACGAACACTCGTTTTTCATCGAAAAACTGCTTACTAGTGCATAAAAATGATCGGAAACGTGTGTCCACATGTTTAGCTAACGAACTGTGGTGAAAAAACACAGAAAAACTCTGTATTTTTTGCGTTTTTTCCAAAAATTTGCCAGCTCGTAAGTCTGGAACCTCGTAAGTAAGAGCGCTCGTAAGTCGGGGAATACCTACTCCAACGAGCAGCACGAACATGAGTTTGCATGAGCAGATGAACACAAAACAGATCAGCAACATGAAACAGATCAACAGCAACATGAACAGATCAGCAACATGAAACAGATCAGCAGCAAAATGAACAGATTAGCAGCAACATGAAACAGATCAGCAGCAAAATGAACAGATTAGCAGCAACATGAAACAGATCAGCAGCAACATGAACAGATTAGCAGCAACATGTAACAGATCAGCAGCAACATGAACAGATTAGCAGCAACATGTAACAGATCAGCAGCAACATGAAACAGATCAGCAGCAACATGAACAGATCAGCAGCAACATGAACAGATCAGCAGCAACATGAAACAGATCAGCAGCAATATGATGTGATATTTCACAGTGACCATTCTGGTTAGATATTCATGAGTCTAACAGCCTCAGGGTAGAAGCTGTTCATCAGTCTAGTGGTTCTACACTTAATGCTCCTCAACATCCTTCCTGAGGGGAGTGGGGCAAAAAGTGTGTGTGCTGGGTGAGTGTGGTCCTTCATGATGCAGGTGGCTCTCTTCCTGCATCTGGAGGTGTAAATGCCTGTGATGGTGAGGAGACTGACTCCATCTTCTGTGCAGCCTTCACCACTCTCTGCAGAGCTTTTCTTTCTGCAGCTGTGCAGCCTCTATGCCACACATTGATGCTGGAGCACAGGATGCTCTCCACTGCACACCTGTAGAAGGAGGTGAGGACTGAGCTTCTCAGACCAGCTCGTCTCAGCCGCCTGAGGAAGTAGAGTCTCTGATGAACTTTCTTGATCAGGCTTTGCACCAGCTCTCCAGGTGTTCCACCTCCTGCTTAGCTGGACTCATCATAGTTTGTGATGCATCCCACCACAGCTGTATCAGCTGCAAACTTTATGACAACCTGGATGGGTATCTGCACAATCATATGTGAGCAGAGTGAACAGGAGAGGGCTCAACACACATCCTTGAGGAGAGCCAGTGCTGAGGGTTATGGTGGAAGAGGAGAAGTTGATTGTGGATCATCACTGACTGAAGTCTGTTTAGAAGTCAAGGAACCAGTTGCAAATGGAGGGGCTTAGTCCTAGTGTGAGTAATTTGTCCATCAGGGTTTGGGGGATCATGATTTTGAAGGCAGATGTGAAGTCCACAAAGAGCATATGGGTGTATGAGTCCTTCTGTTCCAGGTGGGTGAGAGCAGTGTGGACCACAGAGGAGATGGCATCCTCTGTTGATTGGTTCTCACAGTATGCATACTGGTGAGGGTCCTTGTTGATGATGGTTGTTTTGATGCGGGTCATGACCAGTTTTTCGAAGCATTTAGCGACTATCGGGTGAGGGCCACTGGCCAACAGTCATTTAGAGCAGTCACTGTAGAGCTTTTTTGGACTGGGATGATGGTGGTGTGGTCTTCAGGCAGACAGGATCTGTACAGGGCAAGTGAGGTGTTAAATATATTGGCCAGCACCTTGCAGAGCTGATCGGAACTTTCAACACTTTCCCAACACTTTTTTTTTTGGATTATGGTATTTTGACCAATTGGGGTTAGGATTTCCAACTAAACGCAGTGATAGGACCACCAAACTCACAGATCCTGTTCTCCACGACAATCCTGACCGCAATCTGTGAGATTTGTGTCTGTCCTACTTTTACCTATGAATTATGGGTATTTGTATTTGGACAAATTGGGGTTAGGATTTCCACCTAAACGCAGTGATAGGACCACCAAACTCACAGATCTTGTTCTCCATAACTCCCTGACCGCAATTTATGAGATTCCTGTCCATCCTACGTTCTCCCTATGAATTATGGGTATTTGTATTTTAACAAATTGGGGTTAGGATTTCCAACTAAACGCAGTGATAGGACCACCAAACTCACAGATCTTGTTCTCCATAACCCCCTACACACACACATGCACACATACACACACACACACATACACACACACACAATATGCAAGTGTACAGTTAAATATACATATCTAGACAATATCCTATACTAGGATTTTTCATGTATGGGTATCTGGAAAATATCCAATACTAGGATTTATTATGTATGGGTATCCAGAAGATATCCAATACTAGGATCTATCACAGATGTGTATCCGGAAAATATCCAATGCTAGGATTTATTATGTATGGGTATCCAAAAAATATCCAATATAAGGATCTGTCAGATGTGTATCCAGAAAATATCCAATACTGGGATCTATCACAGATATGTATCCGGAAAATATCCAATGATAGGATTTATTATGTATAGGTATCCAGAAAATATCCAATATGAGGATCTGTCAGATGTGTATCTGGAAAATATCCAATACTAGGATTTATTATGTATGGGTATCCAGAAAATATCTAATACTAGGATCTATCACAGATGTGTATCCGGAAAATATCCAATACTAGGATTTACTAGTATGGATATCCGGAAAATATCCAATATGTGGATCTGTCAGATGTGTATCCGGAAAATATCTAATACTAGGATTTATTATGTATGGGTATCCGGAAAATATCCAATACTAGGATCTGTCACAGATGTATATCCGGCAAATATCCAATGATAGGATTTATTATGTATGGGTATCCGAAAAATATCCAATATGAGGATCTGTCAGATGTGTATCCGGAAAATATCTAATACTAGGATTTATTATGTATGGGTACCCGGAAAATATCTAATACTAGGATCTGTCACAGATGTGTATCCGGCAAATATCCAATGCTAGGATTTATTATGTATGGATATCCGGAAAATATCCAATATGTGGATCTGTCAGATGTGTATTCGGAAAATATCTAATACTAGGATTTATTATCTATGGGTATCCAGAAAATATCCAATACTAAGATCTGTCACAGATGTGTGTCCGGCAAATATCCAATGGTAGGATTTTTTGTGTATGGGTATCTGGAAAATATCCAATACTAGGATCTATCACAGATGTGTATCCAAAGACTATCCAATACTAGGATCTGTCACAGATTTGTATCCGGAAATATCCAATGCTAGGATTTATTATGTATGGGTATCCAGAAAATATCCAATACTAGGATCTATCACAGATATGTATCTGGAAAATATGCAGTAGTAGGATCTTTCTCATATGGGTATCCAGAAAATATCCAATACTAGGATCTCTCAAGTATGGGTATGCATAAAATATTCTATACTAGGATCTATCGCAGATGTGTATACCGAAAATATCCTATACTAGGATTTATCATGTATGAGGATACAGAAAAAATCCAGTGCTAGGATCTATCACAGATGGGTATGCATGGGATATCCTGTACTAAGATCTGTTAAAGATGAGATCTCCCCGTATAGCACCGGAAACATATTGGATATGTGGCAGATACGGACACTTGCATACTGTTGTATTTCCCCGGATATTAGGCCTTTTCGTCCAGTGTCATATAAGACTTTTAAGCAATTTAGAACAGAACTACTGTACCTGCAACATTCAATGGCTTACACATATATCATGAAGAATTTGAAACACAAAGAAAAGGGGTTAATCATTTTGCTTAATCGTAAATTATCAAGAACATACAATAACTTCAATTTATTGCAAAACAAATGGCATACATCACCTTTTTTTACGTTTGTTTAAATAAACAGTTTTCGTAATATGTGGATTTTATTTACAACAATTTTACAAAACAAGCTAATGTTCTTAAATAAGCTGCATTCATTTCTGACGCTTGGTTAAAATTATGCTGCTGTTTCAAGGCCACTTGTTTTTCCGCTGCTTGTGTTTATTGATGTACCTCTAGGAAACAGTTGTGCAGAAAAATGCTCTAAACAGAATTATTATTGAACCCTGAACAAGTAATGCCCTGCACCTACAGGGTGTCATTTATTTTCTGCCGTCCGGTTGCATGTCAGGCCGAGCCGCTGCCCTCTCCCACAATGAGCCAGCTGTGCTCTGGCTGTTTGTGAATATGTTAGCATGCCAATGAAGACCTGTATACAGCTTTGCAAGGCGTTCTAGTTTGTGTTGTGTAGGAGGAGGAATACTGCACTTTCAACCTGGACTCTTTAGAGCCCAGGGGAAGGATGTTTCTTTAAAACCCCAACATTTTAGCTCGAGAGGTCACTTTCAATTCTTAACGCTTTAATTCCATGCAAAGAGTAATTTGAGGACAGTGGAGGAGAATAAAGACAAAAAGTAAGCAGTGGGAAGAAATTGAAATAGAAAGCCAAGTTAGTGGATAAACAAAGGGGACTCTTCATTTTGCCTTGTGTATATTTTGCAAACCGCCATCGCTCTTTCTTTCCGTCTCTGTCTCCCTGCCCCGCAGCGTCCCGGTGATGATTGATACGCATCGAGAGCGAACCAAGCTACAGAGGCAGAGAAAATCATGCATAAAAGATGAGTTCCGTTTATTGTGTTTTCCTTTGGGGGTGGGGGCGGTGGGGGGCAAGGGGAGAGTGGAAGTTATGGATTTATGCTAGGTGTGATTGGACCGGAGCCCAGACCCAGGGGACAGATGTTGAGCATGGAGAAAGATGGGGGGCAGTGATGGTGGGTTCAAGAACTTGTGTTTGACCGGTGTGGAATATTCTGACAAGCGGCTGGAGGGAGCTGAAGGTCTTGCACAACTTCCACCGATTCTCACTTTAGTCTTTGCAATGGAAGCTGACATCATAATTATATTATAATGGCCAGCTTTTACCTCTTCATTCAGCTTGGAGCCACCTAACGCGCTGAGTGGGCTTGCCTTAACCCCGGCGAAGGAGCAGCGTCTCGTTGTGCTGATTAATTGGTTCGCTGATACGTTGGGTCACTACTTATTCAAAACTGGATATCAGTCCAAATGATGGATGCGATGCAGTTTGTTTTATGACAATGTTTAATTGATCAATTTCTGTGGAAAGCCATTAAACTGAAATCATTCTAATGAGACATTTTGATTGGGCTCCACACAAGTATACTTGAATATATTTTCTTCTTGTCACGGAGGGTTCAAGTGTCCTATTATGCAGTGTATATGCAGTTAATGAGCTTTTTCCACTTTGCCAAGAACAAAATTAGGCTTGGGAAAAAAAGGATAATTGGAACCTTTAGAGTTTTAATGTTGGGACTCAAAGTATTTGGGAAGTGGTAGTAGTGATGCTAGTTTTGAGCTTGACTCATCAGCCGCAGAGGAAGTTCTGTAAAGAATAATAATAATAATAATATAATAATAATAATGTCTATTCCTGTCATCTGCATATGTTCCCATACACAGACGAAATTTGTCTCTGCATTTAACCCAACCACCTACCAGGTGGTGCAGTGAGCAGCCCGAAAGCGCCCGGGGAGCTGGAGAAATAGGTGTGCACTCATAGACACCCCAAGGTGGGTAGTGGCCGGGGCGCGAACCCGCGTCCTTCGGGTCCCAAGTCAAAAGCCCTGCCACTAGACCATCTAGACAATCTCATTGAAGTCCTACAGAGGTTTTTCAAAAAATAAGGATCTGTAAGATGACTTTTACCCCAAAATAAACTGCTGATTTTAAAAGATGCAACACAAGAAGTAAAATTAACACAAGCATTCTCTTATGTGCAAGAAAATTCATATCGTCTGTGTATGGGAAACATACACAGATGACAGGAAAATACATTATTATTATTATTATTATAATTTCAGACTAACTCTACAATTATGGACTTATCAGGCAGTGTTGAGGAACGAGTGACTGGGGAACAATTAAACATGTGCTAGTTGCTAACTGGAGTCATTTGAACCAAAAAAAATGAATTAATAAAAAACTAATTTTTACTGACGAGGTAAAAAATAAAAGTCATTAAGCGTGAGATCATGTCAACTGATTATGATAACAAGGGATGTAACAATCAATAAAATGTTTTTGACAATGAAGATTTTTTTATAGGTTTTCATGACTTACCATAGCAAGGCAAATGCAGATGCACCGCTGGGCATATTTTATTGAAACTTGTAAAAGATGATCATTAAATGAATGAATAAACACCAGTGTTTTGTTCAGGAGAGAGGGGGAAATGGAGTAGGAAATCGAGAGCTGGATCGGGGCAGCTTCCACAGTATTGGAATCTCTGTGCCAGTGAAGGTGAAGCTCTGTTTACTGGTCAGTATATGATCCAACCCTCACCTGTGGTTACCAACTCTGGTTAGTGACCAAAAGAATGAGATCGCAAATACAAATGGTCAAAGTAAGTTTCTTCTGCAGGGTAGCTGTGCTCTCCCTTTGAGGTGGGGTGAGACGTTCAGTTATCTGGAGAGACGTGGAGAATAACCGTTGTTTCTCCACATTGAGAAGGGCCATTTGAGGCGGTTCATGCATCTCATAAGGATGCCCCCCGGATGTCTCCCCAACGAGGTTTTACAGGCATTTTAAACTGGGAGAAGACTTCGGTACATGTTTGGAGTCCTCTGAAAAGAGATTGAAAAAGCAGATGTGAAAAGAGATGTCTGGGCTTCCCTGATTAAGCTAGTCCGTGATCCAATTCTGAAACAATCAGAAGTTAATGGATATAAGTATGAATGAGCATCTATTCGAGTTTACCTGGTTCAAGATGGATGCCATTGCTAATCAACTTTAGCTAACACTAAAATGGTTATAACCATCAGTTTTACAGATATTGCACTATAGAATTGGCGTGGTAGTAGCCAAGAACCATCTCTAACACATAGCTCAACCACTAACACGTCTTGCGAAATCTTGCAATATTGCACCTAAAACGGCTATAATTTTGTTCCTTCTCATCATAAAGGAATCTTATCTTAAAACTCTGGCATGAAAGTCAGCATATTAAGCATTCCTTCAAGGAAAGCAAGGCTTTTATTGTCTGTTTAAATGTTATAAACTTGTTTTTTTGTTTATTGATTTGAGTGGTGCTTTGAATACCTTGGCTTGTTTTTTGCTTGGTATCCTTCATTTAGACCCATTTACATGTGCCTTGTGAGTAGGTGGAGTTTGTGCACCATTTCAGTTGCCTATCAGACAACATACACACTGAAAGCCTCGCTCAGATCTAGTGAAGAATGCAGTGTACACCCACAACAACCATATGGCCAACATAAACATAATGCCAAGGGGCAAAATGTAATGGCAAGTTAATAGTCATTGAGTCTACTGAGCATGATGAATTACAGGCTTTGCATTACCCCACAGGTAGTTTCCTGTATTTAATATTCTGTTTTACGTTTATGGTTAATGTTAATATCAGGTTGTTTTTATTTCAACTGCTTCCTTCTGCAAGTATCACCCCAACAAGCCAATTTGCAGGTTTACAGGGTTTACATTCCAGACCCCCCCCCCCCCAAACATACACAGACACACACAATAAGGGAAAACCTGCAAAGTAGGAATGCTATATCCAATAATGCTCATCAGTGGGGAAAACAGTTTACTTGGGACTCTTCAGACTGATGAAGCCATCCAGATAGAGGGCGAAACGTCTTTCCACAAAAAAAAGAAACTGTCCAGATGACCTGACTGACCATTTTTGGATTTTGTACCTGGTTGATTGAGCATGAACTTTGATAGGAATGCTATACAGGTGGTCCCCGACTTAGGACGGCCTCGACTTATGACGTTCAGACATTACGAACGAGCTTACAAACTGTACTGTTGTACAGTAAATACAGTACTGGTATGTGTTTTTAGATGAAAGTGTGTTAGTTAATGGTTTGTAAATAAAGTTATGTGCATGTTTATGAACCAGTATGTACGCTTGTTCAGTCTCATGTTGATAAACGGGTGTGCGGCGCAGCGTTAGCATACATTTTCCGACTTACGGCCAAAAATCAGATTTTACGAATGCCACGTGTAATGCGTTCCGACTTACGAATGTCCGTGTTACAAACAATGCGTAGGAACGGAACTCGTTCGTAAGTCGGGGACCACCTGTATTTAATTCAGTATTTTTTAAATATATTTTAAGGCTTTATAAACCCTTCCCACACTATTGCATTGGTCTAAACTCTTAAACATCATTTCAACAACATGCGTATATGTAGCTACTAAATTTTACTCACCAGCTCTGTTTAACACAGTGCTGTTCCGGCTCAGCAGATCTACACTGCGGACCTACCCTGTTGGTTCTGTTCCGGTTCTGGTCAGCTTTTTGCAACCCTTGAGCACAAAACTGCTTTGGGAGGGAGCCGGACCTCTGTCTGGAGGTCTGGCTCTGGTCTGATTCCCAGTTGGTTTGGTGTGGCTCGCTGCATTCGTTGGGCACCGAACTTTTTTGGATCAGATCAAAGCTTTCCCTCCATTTCAGAAGAAAGCAATGTCTGGAAGCACTGTTGGGGCTTCTGGGCGGGGCACTGTTGGCTTCTGGTAAATGTAGTCCTTTTTGAGCGGCAATACATTGTAGGCTTATTGAGAGAAAGCTACAAAATGGCAACACCTGTCCAAAGTATTTTTTTTGTAAACTTTTTACTTCATACTGTCCCAATCACAAAAGTATGATTAATGTTGGTAATCATGTGTTGTGTACTTTATTTTGTCGTGTAAAATCTTACTTTGAAAAACCGTGAAAGAGCTAGTCCGCAAAAGTCGAGCCACGAAGTAGCATGGGACCACTGGACTGATATAACCTGGACTCAAACCTGCAGCCACAAGATTACAAGACTTTGGGACTGACCACTGTTACTACGGTTCCATTAACCCTGAAAGTGTCTAATGAGGAAACACCAGCCATGTATTTACGGTAGTTTGGTTTGTGTTTTTATTATTTTTATTTTTGTGTTGTCAGTAAACCTGACAAAAACTAAAACTCTTTTTTTTTTCAGAATTATTTTAAAGGCTCCCACAACCTCAAAGTAACAATTGCCTTTTCGTTTTTCTTAAAGTAAAAATTGTACCCGCTGAAACCCATAATAAATGTAATTTTTGATCCAACATTTATCATAAAATACTGTAATGAATTCCTCCAGTAATGCTTTTTACAGTTTTACCTCAAGCTCTATAATTTTGATTTTCACACTAGTTCACTAGGTGATTCACTGCTTTTAACTTTGAGGTTTTCTGTAACAATTACCAATAAGAAACTGCAAAATTACCCCTAAAGAGGTGTCTTTCACAGTAAATGTAAGTGTCTGTCTCTCATCTCATCTGACAGAATAGTTTTAGTTTGGATTAAATCTGGTATATTTGTTATATCTGTGTTACCGAGCACAAGGCCTCGCAGTCTGCACCATGAACGCTTCAGCCATGAAGCAAGCCTACTTGGCGGAAAAGCTTCAAGAGCTTCAGCAGATCTCCAACAGAAAGAAGGCGGCCGATGTCCTTGAGGAGGCTCGCAAGGCAACAGACTTTGTCCTTCGCCTCATGGGGACAGCCGCCACTGCTCAGGGAAGAAGTATGGCTGAGATTGTCATCGCTCAGCGCCATTTGTGGCTAACCCGACAGACCTGCCAGAGGACCAGCGGAACCCGTTCCTCCACCACCCCACCTTCACCACCCCATCGAGCCCACAGAGCTTTTCGGCGGTGCTCTCAAGATAATCCAATGCAGGCTGGAACAGAGAAGAAAGCAGGAGGAGGCCTTACGTGAAGGGATGCCCAGAAAGCTTTTCGTGCAACCCAGAGACGTTAGTGGACATAGGGGCACCCAACCTCGACACTACTCGGCCAGACGCCGTCCCTCACAGAAACGGCCAGCGCTCTACGGAGAGCAGCGGCCGAAGCCCGCCGTAAGGCCGTCCCAGGCTGGCCAAGCCTGGGAAAGGTACAGATTGGTCCCACGTCAGGCATGCCCACCAAGGTCTTCTTCAACAAACAGGGACCGAAAGCAGAAGTTGGCCTGATGCAGGGCTGCCTCGCTATTTTTGCAGGTGCTCCCACCCACGTGGACAAAGGGGAGACCGAACTTTTAAAGCCAGACTTTGTGTGTAAAAAGCCACGTTTATCTGGTGTAAATCATGTATGCACAAAAAATCACTCAAATGTTGGTGTAATAAAGACATGTTCTTTAAGCACAGCAATAAAGTCTCAAAAAGCACATAGTGTCCTGTGTATTGACTAAAAAAAAACAGCACCTTTTTTATGCAAAGCGTGTCAATAAAGGTGGAGGCAGCACTCACATGCAGCCTCCCTGACCCTCATGAGACATGAACAGTCGGGGCAGACAATGAGCCCCTGTTGGGAGCTAGAGGTCTGTCAATACCAGACAGACACTCCGGCTACCGCAGAGGGACAGGCAAGTCTGCCGGAGGGGGCCATTCACCTCCCTCCTGTCCCCTTGACACACATACATCACAGAATACACATGCCTTCCAGACTGAGCGCACATGCTGGCGCCTGGAACGCATGTAAACCTAGCACGTGGGTCATGTCCACTGTCACCCTGGGTCTCCGGCTGCAGTTTTACAAGCGGTTACCTCCTTTCACTGGGATGCTGTCGTCTTCCATAAGCCCAGACCGTGCTCATGTCTTAAGAGAAGAGATCTCAACCGTGATGCACAAAGGAGTGATCAAAGTGGTCCCGGCTCATGATGTAAAAAAGGGCCATCACAGCAAGCACTTCCTGGTCCCAAAATGGGAACAGGGCTTGAGGCCCATCTTGGACCTCAGGGGTCTGAACAGAAGAATAAAAACGTACAAATTCAGGATGTTAACACTCAGACAAGTCATCCACTCCGTTCGACTGAGAGATTACTTCTGCAAGGTGGATCTAAAAGACGCTTTCTTCCACGTGAGCATCCTACCCTGCCACAGAAAATATCTCCGCTTTGCCTTCGATGGCACTGCGTTCTAGTGTTTGCAATGCCTTTCGACCTGAAAACCATCCCAGATCATTCACGAAATGCATGGACACGGCCCTGACCCCGGTGAGGGGTCAAGGGGTCAGAGTTCTCAATTATCTAGACGATCTGCTCATTCTTGGACACAACAGAGTCCAGGCACAGCAGCACGCAGAGAGGGTGATGTCTCACCTGGAAGCTCTAGGTGTTGTTATAAACCTGGCAAAAAGCAATCTGACCCCATCCCAGATTACCGTATTTCTGGAAGTACAGCGCAACTCCATTTTGTACAGGGCAAGGCTCTCGGAGGCACGGGTTTCATCCCTCCACCTCTGCCTAGCACATTTTCAACTAGACCAGAGGTGCCTCTCAAGCTGTGCCAGCGTCTCTTGGGCCTGTTGGCAACAGCTATTGTCTGCGTGCCTCTGGCCTTATTAAGAATGCACCCTCTACAGATATGGATCAACAAATAATTACAACCTGCTCCCCCTCGACGAACGAGGGGGATACTGATTGGCTCAGAGTACATGAAGGCTCTGGAGCAATGGAAGGCCCCCAAAATGTTCAGCAAAGGCGTCATGCTTGGGAGGGTGTTGTCACGAGTCCTGGTCACCACAGACGTGTGTCAAAAACTGGGTGTGGAGGTCTCTGCAGAAACCAGTATGCCCAAGGGGTCTTGAACCAGCAGGAGGCCAAGCTCCACATAAATTTCCTGGAACTCAGAGCAGTGTTTTTGTCTCTGAAACACTTTTACAGGAAGGGGCTGGTTGTACAACATCGCCTGATAAAATCAGACAACAGGACCACGGTCTCCTACATCAACAGAGAAGGTGGAAAAAGGTCCCAACCCCTCCTTAACTTGACACAGAAACTGCTCACGTGGTGCAGCTCCTGGATCTTGTCGCTGAGGGCGACCCACGTCCTGGGCGAGCTGAATCACGGGGCAGATGTCCTCTCAAGAGGGCACCTCCTCCCCTCGGAGTGGCGGATGAACCCGCGCATCGTGGTCTAGGTCTGGGTATGATACGGGAGGGTCAACGTAGATCTGTTCGCTTGCAGCAACAATAAGTACTGCGTCCTGTATCACTCGATAAGGGAGACAGATGCACCGCTGGGGACAGATGCCCTGACATACAACTGGCCAGCGGGGAGGCTGTATTATGTGTTTCCACCTGTTCCCCTGATCCAGGCAACACTGGAACATTTATGCAGGGGAGCTCTCTCCCTAATACTGATAGTCCCCAGGTGGCCTCTGAAAACATGGTTCCCAGAGGTGATTTCACTGCTGACGGGGACACCATGGCAGCTGCCCTCCCACAAGGACCTGCTGACATAGGCCCATGGGCAGATCCTTCATCCATGCCCAGAACTGTGGCAGCTCTGGGCCTGGCCGCTGAAAGGGTCCAGTTAATGGCCTCCGGCCTGCCCAGTAATGTGGTAAACACAATACAGGTGACCCCCTACCTACGACTCCATCGACCTACGAACAATGGGACCTACGAACGTATCATCGTATTGACACAACTTTTCCTTTTACTCTCAACAAGATCAATATTTGTAAAACTCAGCATATAATTACTCAATTAAAAACATCTAAAGCTAAAGATGTCTTTGGAATAGATACAGAGTTTATAAAGAAACATACAGTTTTATCAAATCCTATAACTCACTTAATAAACTTATCTTTTAAGAAAGGGCTATTTCCTGATACCTTCAAAACAGGACTAATAACTCCAATTTTGAAATCTGGTGACTCCGAGCAAGTTAGCAACTACAGACCAATAAGTATTGTTGCGGATTCAAAAGGTTGAAGGAAGCTCTGAAACGAATGTGCAAATTTGATGCAGGTTTATTGTTCATAATAAGAATAAACCTTACAGCAACAACAGACCTCTCACCGAGCACAAGTCCACACACACATCTTCAAAGGCAGGGCCATGGTTATAAAAACCCCGATGTCGTCATCACCTCCTGGAACCTGGAACCGCCTTGGACTGCTTCAGGACCGCCCTGGAACCACCTACACTACCACGTGACCCTCCTTTCTGTCAACAAACTATCAGCTTCAATGTAAACATCAAATGTTGGGTCTGTTGAATTGTGCAGGCGTGCAACTGTTCCCTAGTGAAAACAAAGCCCGAGAGAAAAACGTTCTGCCCTGTGTCACATTTCACATTATAAGGCAGAATTAAGTGAATACAAATAATGGAACATAATGGGTGTAATGTAATACTGATAGAAATATATTTCAGTATTTTACCAGCAATATCCAAAGTGATGGAAAAAGCGGTAGCAGAGCAGCTTATTAGTTATTTAGAAAAAAAACAGCTTCTTTGTCCAGTCCAGTTTGGGTTTTGTTCTGGTTACTCAACAGAACTGGCTACCTCCTACCTTACAGACAATATTAAAAGATCTTTAGATGATGGTAAGGTAGTTGGAGCAGTGTTCCTGGACTTGAGAAAAGCCTTTGATACAGTGAATCATGACATGCTCCTACATAAACTCAGTACGTATAACTTCTCCAAGTTAGCAATCAGCTGGTTTAGATCATATCTAAAAAATAGAGAACAGTGCGTCAAAGTTAATGGGATGAAATCCAGCCCCCAAACATGTACCATGGGAGTTCCACAGGGTTCCATTTTGGGTCCATTGCTTTTCTGTTTATACATCAACGACTTACCGGACAGTTGCAAATACGCCAAATGCCAGATGTATGCAGATGATGCCATCATCTATGTATCTGCAAAGACTCCACAACAGGCAGCAGAGTTACTGAACAGGGAGATGGAGGGAGTGTCTCAGTGGTTTAAGAATCACTGTTTGACTCTGAACTGCAACAAAACAGTCTCAATGTGTTTCACTATCCGGCGTAAAGTCTGTAACTTTTCAATTGTGATTGATCAAAAAGAAATCCAAAAAGTGGAAGAGTTTAAATATCTGGGTGTCATTTTAGATTCCCACCTTAACTTTGAGGCTCACATTAAGAAAATGTATAAAACCATTAAGACAAATATAAATTGTTTTCGTTTTATAAGATCTTGTTTATGTGGAAAATCTGCTCAATTGTACCTACATGCCATGATTATGTCTCATTTCTCATACTGTGTCACTGTCTGGAGCCACGCAACTCAATCGGCTTTAAAACCTATGAGGATGTTGTACTCACAAGCACTGAAAGTTCTAGACCAAAAACCATTGAAGTGGCACCACTGTAAAATACTTGATAAATATAACCTATTAAGTTTTGACAATTTTTTAAAATGTTCTTGTTTAAAATTAACTTTTAAAGGGGACCACATGTAAGTATTTAAAATTTTTATGTTATGTCTGTGTGCTATCTTGACAATATTAATTCATTTTAATACACAAAATAATTCTTAGATAATTAATTATACCCTTTTTAATTCTGCCATTTTTAACTTTCGTTTTGAACGACCGGTTTCTGATACTGAGTTCTGAAGTCCACGCCCTTCAAAGATCTGTTTACGCCCTCTGCACAGCCAGTATCTGTAATGTGTTGTTGTTTTAAAATTAGCTCTTTTTTTATTACTCATTTGACTTACTGTTAGTGTTAGCTTAAGATAACTTACCGAAACCCGTCTGAGCGCACCGCAATGTGCTGCTCCTTGTAGCATGAGACCACCCGAATCCGATGCTAATGTTAGCTTGTTCCTCTTCCGGTTTTCGCCAGCTCCGCTCGTTGCACGCGGAGATTTTGAGAGTTATCGCTGTTCCAGTCAAGACACACACAAAGTTCACCAAGTGTCTCCCGTAAACTAATCCGTAAGGAGAAGGTCCTCGCTGCTGCGAGGCTGCTGCGAGGCTGTACAGTTGAAGCTCCGCTCCATCGCGCCAGAAGAGGGTCCCGTTGACGCCGGTCCCTACGCCGGGGGTCTGCTCGTTTAATTTTTGCCGGCTGCGCGTTGGGAGCGATCGCAAATACACTAAAAATTGAACTAAAACATAAAAATAACAATTATACTTTATTTATAAAGCCATTTAAAAAACCACAGCTGCAACAAAGTGCTGTACACATGAAATTAATAACATATAAACAAAAGATGAGATGAAATCATGAAAAACAACAGTCATGTGTTTAATACAGAAGTGGGTTGAGCCTAACATGGGGTTGCTAGGTGAGGGGCTGGACTCAGGTTGGGGTGGGTTGTCCTCTCTCGCTTTTGACGTCACAAGCGAGATTGACTTCCAGTTTATTTCAAAAACGAAACCTATATTATCACAGTAAAATAAATCTACTTAGAGTAAATAAACCACTGGGTGCATTTTTTTGGCCTTTGGACTGTTTTTTTATGAAGTAAATACCCAAAGTTGAGTAAAAAAACATTAAAAAGTGAATTTTGAATGTGTGGTCCCCTTTAAATGTATTAATGGTCTTGTCCCTGAGCTGGTGAGCAGAATGCACTGCAAAAATGTAAAATCTTACCAAGTCAAATTTTCTAATTTCAAGTCAAAACCTCTTATCACACTTAATATAAGTCAAAAACATATTTCTAAGTAAGACATAACAACTTGTTTTGAGACAATGCATCTTGAAAATCTTGATAAGGCAAAAAGTCTTGAAAATATCTTGTTTTGAGTCATTTCTTATTTGAAACAAGCTTTTTTGACATTTCATTAACATTTGCAGTTGTCGTGAGGTTTGTAAAATGTGAAAAATCTTGTTTCAAGATAACAAACTAACTTGAATTAAGACAAATCTGTTTCTTTGATCAGCATGCCCACTCAAAGTATTAATCATTCTATTTTTTATACAGGTTCTGTTTAACTTTGAACAGACTCCATTGTCCTAATACAATTTCTTTAAACCAATAGTTCATTAACATTTTCTACATTGTATTTTTTTCCAAGGCTGAATACTACATAAACATACCTACTGTGCAGTTTATATTAAATAGACAAATAATGCAGGTTCATTTCACATATTTATTTTAACATATAATTTAACATATAATTGATTTTAATAAAATAAATGTGGTTAGGACAGATTAAGCGGCCGTGGGGCAGCCGTGGCGTAGTGGTAATGGCAGTCATCCCCAATCGGAAGGTTGGAGGTTCGAATCCTGGTTCCCCATGTGTCGTTGTGTCCCCGGGCAAGACACTTAACCCCGAGTTGCTCCCGGTAGGACTGGATGGCGCCTTGCATGGGTCTGCCGCTACCGGTGTATGAATGTGTGTATGAATGGGTGGATGGTTGGTATTGTAAAGAGCTTTGGGGCCCCTCATAGGGGGCTGGAAAACGCTACATAAATAAGCTCCATTTACTATAAACATATTTTTCTACGTTTGGGACAAGGGGAAAAAATATAGTAAAAAAGGGATCCTTCGCACTCCTTCCCACATCTTCCCACACCTTCCCACACCTTGGCACTCCTTCGCACTCCTTGGCACTGGCACTCCTTAGTTATTAGTTATTTAGTACACAAAGAATGGGATTAACAATAACATTTTTATGGGTACCAGCACACATTGGGATAAAAGGAAATGAGACAGCAGATAAGATGGCAAAGAAGGCAACTCAAACTCAGATCAACTTCACAGTAAAAACAAGTAAATCAGAGGCAAAAAGTATCATTAAACAAAGACTGAAGAAAGAATGGCAGAAAAGATGGGATGAAGAAAGTAAAGGAAGATGGTTTTATGGGATCAAAATGACAGTAGGTGAAACACGAACTGGAAGAAGGAGCAGAAAGGAGGAAAGATTAATAACAAGACTAAGATTTGAACACACAGGACTTAATTATTCATTATTTCAAATAAAGAAACACAATACAGGCAAATGTGAGCACTGTGGACAAGATGAAACATTGCAACATGTTCTACAGGAATGTCAAAACTATGATCAAGACCGTAAATATATGAAGAGAGAATTTGAAGAGATAAAAGAAAAGTTTAACATAATAGCTGCACTACAACATAACTTAGAGAGTAAACATATCCAAATTATAATTAGATATTTTAAGAAAACAAAGTTGTTTAATAGAATTTGAAATACATATAGTTTAATCAGGCGTACACATTATCCCATGAAGAACCACACTCCATACCAGTGGTGGCGGTAATGCACACCTAAAGTGTTTTGCCAACCGCCATTAAACCCCATGAAGAAGAAGAAGAAGAAGAACGGTGTGCGCATGCGTGAAGTAATTCGTAATCGTCTGCGCGGGCTCAGCAACAACAGTAAGTAAAGTTTTGTAAATCACATTAGTTAATAAACTCGTGACAAACTTTGAACGATTATTTTGGGGCGTACAGTCAACAGCAGAATTTACCAACGGCTTACTAGCTGTGCCGATATTTTCGAGCTGTACATTTCGAGGCGATTTTTTCGAGATAGCTAGCTCGGACTGCAAGCTACCGTCCGAGCTAGCTACACAGTCGCCGTGCGGAGCCAGTAACAGTCTCATTGATTAAAATGAGTGCGTATTTGCTGCGGAGGTCGGACCGGAGCGGAACGCATGTAGGGCCTGGGGCTAGCAGTGTCCAGCTAACACTGGACTGTTGTGATGGTATGCTAAATGAGCTGGTTGGAAAAAAAAGAGCTGGAGTTTAATGTTTTTGTTTGCTCTGTTAGGCCACGAAGAGTCCTAAACTCTTAGAGGTGCTCAAAAGGAGAGAGAGAGTATTTGTATAAAAAAGAATTTATTATGACAGGCATAATGATTAATCAGCGTACAGACATAAAATACATTTATATGCATACAGTGGCCTCTCTTCTGACTAAGATATGGTGTTCTGGTGTGCGTTATCTCTGTAGATGGATGTGCGAGCAGAGTCTTAAATCAGTAAAACTGTTTTCTAGATGTGAACTCTAAGTGTATTAGCCTTTAAGTAATAATGTAGTCTATCATAGTAGTGTATATATATTATGTGTGATGTTTATGTTTATGTTTATGTTTATTAAATTTGTTCATTTTTTTACAAAAGAAACACAATACAAGACAATCCCATTAATGATACGTACACAATGTAAAAAAATGAAAGGAAGCAGAAAGAAGAATAAATCTTATTATATCTGCCCCTTTTTTCAAACAATCAGATTAAACAATAATAATATTTCACCAGTAGTACAAAATGACTAACTCTTTCTAATTTTCTAATACTAATACGTAACTAATAATCGATACAAAACACATTAATAATATTTCACCAGTAGTACAAAATGACTAATTCTTTCTAATTTTCTAATACTAATACATAATTAAAAATTGATACAAAGCACATTAATAATCTTCCACCAGTAGTACAAAATGACTAACTCTTTCTAATTTTCTAATACTAATACATTACTAATAAATAATACAATACACATTATGCTAATTCATATATATTTTTTCAACAAATTCCTTTTGATCATTTTTTTAAATGTAAACAGTGACTTGGCATTTTTAACTACATTCTCCAAGCCATTCCATAATCTAATTCCCTGGATTGAGGTAGAACGTCCCTTCAAGCTAGTTCTGAATTGTGGTTTTACAAACATCTCTGTCCCCTTAAGATTATAACAACTTTGTCTTTTAACAAAGTGCATTTGGATATTTAAAGGTAATTTGTTGTTCTGAGCCCTATACATAATTGATAAAATATTATAATCAACCAAATCATGGAACTTCAATAATTTCAGTTGATAAAATAATGTACTGGATGGATGACAGTAATGTTTTCTAGTGATAATTCTTACAGCTCTTTTCTGTAATACAAAAATAGGCTTTGTGATTGTTTTACACGCTTTCCCCCAAACATCAATACAATAGATTAAGTGTGGAACAATGATTGTGTTATACAACAAATACAGAGCTTTATCATTCAATAGGTCTCTGACCTTGTATAGTACTGCAATCGATTTAGCTATTTTTATTCTTACAGAATTTATGTGTTGTTTCCATGTCAGTTTGTCATCAATAATAACACCCAAAAACTTCACCTCACTCACTCTACAAATCTCAACACCCTCAATTTTGAGTGGAACGTCAACAGTTTTCTTTTTATTACTGAATATCATGTAATTAGTTTTTTCTAGATTTAATGATAATTTATTGATTTTAAACCAAGTTTGTATTTTGGTAAATTCTGTCTTTATCAATTCCAACATTTGTTCTATATCTTCACCTAAACAGAAAAAAGTGGTATCATCAGCAAAAAGTATACATTTAAGGAGTCCTGACACATTTACCAAGTCATTCACATATAAAATAAATAGCTTTGGTCCAAGCACAGAGCCCTGGGGAACTCCACATGTGATATTACAGAGGTCAGATCTTACATCATTTATTTGTACAAATTGTTTCCTATCTTTCAAATAGCTAGATACCCACTGTAATGCTGGTCCTCTAATACCATATTTGTTCAGTTTTTCAAGGAGAATGGTGTGATCAATAGTATCGAATGCTTTTTTTAAATCAACAAAAATACTGACACAGTATTGTTTTTGATCGACAGCAGTAGTTATTTGTTCCATTAATTCCATGAGAGCCATTGATGTAGAGTTTTTAGCTCTGAACCCATATTGACTATTGCTTAGAATATTTTGTTTGTCTATAAATTGATCTAGTCTGTTCACAAAAAGTTTTTCAAGAATTTTAGAAAACTGTGGTAACAAGGATATAGGTCTATAATTGTTGAACACACATTTATCACCATTTTTAAAAAGAGGAACTACCTTAGCTACTTTCATATTATCTGGAAATATTCCTGTTGAAAATGATAAGTTACATATATATGTAAACGGCTCAATAACATGGCTCATTATATCCTTTACAAACATCATATCCATGTCCACCCAGTCCTTTGATCTCTTGTCTGTAAGATTTTTTACTACTTTCATTATTTCCTCTTCGTTAGTTCCATTTAGAAAAATACTGCTTGTACAGCCTGTAATTGTGTGGCTCACATTATTATTTACTTTTGGTATTTTAGCTGCAAGGCTTGATCCAACATTCACAAAATACTGATTAAATCCATTGACAATTTCATTTTCATCATAAACCTCATCTTTTTCTTTTACAAAATATTTTGAAATACTAGTTTTTGCTTTATGATTCTTCATAACACTATTCATTACTCGCCATGTTGCTTTCATATCACCATTACTTTTATCTAATAATTTACTATAATATTCTTTCTTATGTTTCCTTATAATCCCTACTAATTTATTTTTATACTTTTTATATTTTTCTTCAGCGTTTTGACTTCGCAATTTCAAGAAACACGAATACAAATAATTCTTTTTTTTACAAGCATTTCTCAACCCTTTTGTCATCCATGGTTGGTCAACAATTTTTCTCTTTGTGTAATTTGTTTGTACACAATTTTTTTCATACAGAGTTTCCAAGATATTCATAAACTCATCATATGATCTGTTCACATCATCAACATACACTTTATTCCAGTCTTGTTTATCTAGATCCTCTTTTAATTTTTCCATAACTTTTTTTGATGTGTTTATGATCTTTTTCTTTGCGTTAACTTCTTTTGTGATACTTTGATCATTTTTATAGATTGTGAAAACTGGTAAATGATCACTTAAGTCGGTCGTTAAGATACCACCTATCACCTCTCCGTCTGTTATATTTGTGAAAATATTATCAATTATTGTGGCACTATGAGTTGTAATTCTTGTTGGCTTGGATATCAATGGATACATATTTAAACTGTACATTGAATTTATAAATGTACTGATGTTATTTGAATCTGTTTTATTTCCCATATCAATGTTAAAGTCTCCACACAGAAAAACTTTTTTATTAAAACTCTTCTCCAATAGCTCCAGGATTTTATCAGTGAATATTTCTATATTTGATCCTGGTGATCTATATACACAACTTATTATTATGTTTTTATCATTTTTGTTTATTATTTCTATTGTTATCATTTCCATAAGATTATCAACTATTATTGACATTTCATTATTTAGTTTACATTTTAATTCATTTTTAACATATAAAGCGACACCACCGCCTCTCTTATTATTTCTGTTCATGTGAAATAATTCATACCCTTCAATGTGAATATTACTTGTGTTATCGTCATTGAGCCATGTCTCTGACAGTGCTATTATCGTAAAAGTTCTATTTAACTGTTTTAAGTAATCTGTTATGTTGGATATATTTGCATTTATACTTCTGCTGTTAATGTGAATAATAGAGAGAACTCCATTTGTTATATTGATGTCATTAAATTGCTCTTCATTGTAGTATTCGCTATCTTTTATTACTGGAAAAAAGTTAGCATCAATAACATCATTAACATTATATATTTTAGGTTCTGAGTCTTCGTATGTTGTCATGTTTTAATGTATTTGATGTATTTGTTGTATTTGTTTTGTATTTGTTTTGTATTTGTTTTGTATTTGTATTGATGTGTTCTGGTTATCGAGCACAATGTATTGTTGTCTGTGGACCAGCGGCAGTAACTATGTTACCTGCACTGGATGAAGAGAAACTACTTGATTAAGTTATGATTATATGAAAAATGGGCTCCTAAGCTAACTAAACTAGTAAACCATGTAATTCGTGTTTGTCTAAAGTCCAGAGAGAATATGCTGGTGAAGATTCTCAGTCATCCAGGACATGATAGAATAGTTTAATCAAACAGTAACATTTCCTGAGCATATAAAAATCAGTAAACGGTGTATAAAACAGTGTCATAACTCTTCAGCCACTAAGCCTAAAATGTCTCAGAAATATGTTTAACATTAAACGATAAAACTTATCCCCTATACATGTACTGCCCATCATTAATGACTTTTTTTAATCATGTGCTTAAAAAAAACATTTCCCCCTCTTATATCTGTCAGCATTGGCTGTGGTCACACAAAGATAAATGTTAATGTTACATGAACTAAGCAGAGGGGTATTAATCTACTGCTGATGGAGAATGTGCAGAGGCCCCAAACACACCTGCTTCATGGGTATTTGTCTAAACAAGAATGTTCAATGTCTCTGTTGGTGAATGTGGTATATTGACATACTTTCCATCCACAAACTTTTAAAATAAGGTTGAGATTTCACATTCCTCTCCTTGCTCTTTTCCACAGATTTGGAAAAACACGATCCAAGTCGCCTTCAGTGGTGAGTTGTCTCCAAACCTAACCCAGCCATCCATTTTGATCTGAAAGTACTGTAACCCTGTAAAAAAGTAATTTTTTACATTTTTGAAAAAATTAGACAGGTTAATTTGAAATATGTTTAAAAATGATTGACTGTTTTCACTTCTTATTTTAAAATTTAATGTTTCTATTTATAAAACATTTAGGCTTAGAAATATTGTTGGTTTTTATTTCACTCCCAGATGTATCACAAAAAATGGAGACGACTAAATGCACATTTACGTGCATTGGTGGAGTCTAGTGACTCAGAAGAGAATCCAGGTCCCTCAAATGAGAACCCAGAACTTTCTTTTGCTGATAGCCCAATAGACATACAGATACACAACCAACCTGATACAGGAGAAGATGAATATCAAGATGATTGCCTCCTGCCAAACAGTGAAAGTCCATCCATCCATCCATTTTCTTCCGCTTATCCGAGGTCGGGTCGCGGGGGTAGCAGCCTAAGTAGGGAGGCCCAGACTTCCCTCTCCCCAGCCACTTGAAGCAGCTCCTCTGGAGGAATCCCAAGGCGTTCCCAGGCCAGCCGAGAAACATAGTCCCTCCAGCGTATCCTGGGTCTTCCTCTGGGTCTCCTCCCGGTGGGACATGCCCGGAACACCTCACCAGGGAGGCGTCCAGGAGGCATCCTAACCAGATGCCCGAGCCACCTCAACTGGCTCCTCTCGATGTGGAGAAGCAGCGGCTCTAGAAATTATGGACAGAATTTCTAGGCGCAGCCAAGGTGTTGAGAGGATCCGTTTTGGTGGCCTTAGAATCGCTTCTCTGTTTTTTGCAGATGATGTGGTCCTATTGGCTTCATCAGCTCGTGATCTACAGCTTTCGCTGGAGCGGTTTGCAGCTGAATGTGATGCGGCCGGGATGAGGATCAGTTCCTCCAAATCCGAGGCCATGGTCTTGAGCCGGAAAAGGGTAGCATGCCCTCTCCGGGTCGGGGAGGAGGTCCTGCCCCAAGTGGAGGAGTTTAAGTATCTCGGGATCTTGTTCACGAATGAGGGAAAACTGGAGCGTGAGATCGATAGGCGGATAGGTGCAGCATCCGCAGTGAAGCGGGCGCTGTACCGGTCTGTCGTGGTGAAGAGAGAGCTGAGTCAAAAGGCAAAGCTCTCAATTTACCGATCGATCTACGTTCCCACCCTCATCTATGGTCATGAGCTTTGGGTTATGACCGAAAGAACAAGATCTCGGATACAAGCGGCTGAAATGAGTTTTCTCCGCAGGGTGGCTGGACTCTCCCTTAGAGATAGGGTGAGAAGCTCAGTCATCCGGGAGGGACTCGGAGTAGAGCCGCTGCTTCTCCACATCGAGAGGAGCCAGTTGAGGTGGCTCGGGCATCTGGTTAGGATGCCTCCAAACAGTGAAAGTGATGTAGAAATTGGAACTTTGTCCGAGGAGGAACCAAGTGATCTGAGAAGTGATTTGGTTAAATGGGCTGTAAAGAATAAGGTGACATGCACATCAGTAGATGAGCTGCTATTGGTGCTACGCAAACATGGGCACCGGCTACCAAAAGATGCCAGAACCCTGTTAGGAAATCCCAGTGAAATAGACGTCACAGATCTATGTGGTGGCCAGTTCCTCTACTTTTTCATTCATTCAACCTTTATTTAGTCAGGTAAATCTCATTGAGCCTCGAGGGCTCATTTACAAAAGCGACCTGCTACAAACTAAAGAATGATGAACAGCAATGGTAGAATTTCCTTAAACAACAAACAACAGAAAAAAGAAAAAAAAATGTAGGAGAGAAATAGAAAGTGAAATGCAAAGTATCAAAACTTTGGTGTGGAGACAGGACTTCTGAAAATGTGCTCACAGTATCCCAATTTTTTTTCAACAGAAAATGAGATACAGCTAAATTTCAATGTAGATGGTGTACCATTATTTAAATCATCAAATGTACAAATTTTGCCCATTCTCTGCAGTGTGAAAAAGTTAGAGCCGTTTATTGTTGCATTAATTTGTGGAACTGCAAAGCCAAACAGTGAGCCAAAGCCAGGCAGCATCAGGCCTCAGAGTAAAAAACCTTGGCCTTATCGGAAAAGCAAGACAAAACCGAGCCTAAGCTGTCCCAGGCTCTCTCAGAGCTGCAAACTCAAGAACTCCCAGAAAACCTCTTCTGCAATAATGATGAATCAACCTGAAGGTGGTACCGTTTGCATCAGACATTAGAACGTAACCAACTTTGTTATGCACACGGAAAGGCCTCGTATGATAAGACACACCAATTCTCTGTTTTAACGTTATGGCTGCAATGATCAAAAAGTATGAAATACAAAACTGCATCTGACAATCGGTCACAAAATTTCCTTCACAGGTATAGTTTGTTCAAAATATGACTACTGTCTTACAGCATGTATATTTTTTTATTTATTTTAGGTCAAAAAGCTACCAAGAAGTCTAGAAATGTTTTTCCTTGTGAGGGTATGTTAAATTTTTTTTCACCACTGATTAATTTGGGGGTATACCACATCAAAAGAGGATAGTTATACCTTGGTGGTGGGTCATGTCACACAAGGTGGGCTGACAATTCTAGAATCATTGGAGGTATGCAATTGTTCTTACTGCAAACGCACAGCTAAGTCACTTACACTTTTTGTTACATATTTCACAATAAAAATAAGCCACATCCTGCACATAATAAGCTAATCCATGTAACTTTTATTTCTTTTTTTAAGAACAAATCTATGTAGTATTTCAATCACCACCATATCAGTAACAGGCTAATTACTTACTATAGATGTAAAATCACTTTTATTTTAATTTATTTTTTACTGTTGACTGTTTTATTATAGATGACTTTGCTCTTCCAACTCCTCCTAAAAGGATGAATGCACAGTCAGGTAAATATTGCACAACTATCATCTTGGGGTACTTGGAAACCTTGTGTAAAGTAATTTACATTTTTGACATATTAACACTTATGTTTAAACCCTCTAAAATGCAGAAAGAACCCCGATGGACATCCCTTCAAGCACTCAATCTCAAATCTTGGGATGCAATGGTAGCAGGAGTCCCTCTGAGTCTCTTTCTAATGATCAAAGGTATTTAATTTAAATATGATCAAAATTAGAGATGTAACAATTCATCTAACTCACGATGCGATGTGTACCAATTTTGCTGTTGCATGCTTTAAACAGATCAGTCAGACCTGGCCAAGACAGTCCCTTTCTCAGAGGGTTGGAGGTCGAGGTCTTCCTCTCATGGACAAAGGTAAATTGTGATCAAAAGTATAATATTGATAACCTGGATTATTCTGATAATTCAAACATTTCCAGAAATGTAGATTAATTTATCTTTTTAATTACAATACAGGTAGTCCCCGACTTACGAGCGAGTTCTGTCCCTAGGGGGCGCTCGTATGTCAAAAATTCGTAAGTAGGATCACATAGTAAAAAAAAATATATATATATTTTTTTATACTTTTTTTATTTATTTATTTATAAATGAATACATGTACAGTACTGGACAGTCACCAAGCACTTAGCCTATCCTAACACAGTTTTTAAAGATGAAGGAATAAGTTGAATTGTCTCCCTTTCACATAAAGGGAGCAAGCTCCCTATGGAGCCTGCAGGGAGGAGGGAGACAATTCAACTGACTCCTTCATCTTTAAAAACTGTGTTAGGATAGGCTAAGTGCTTGGTGACTGTACAGTACTGTACATTTATCTATTTATTAAAAATATACAGTATATACAGTATTTTTATTTTTTTATTGTTTTTTATTTATAAATAGATAAATGTACAGTACTGTACAGTCACCAAGCACTTAGCCTATCCTAACACAGTTTGACTGTCCAGTACTGTACATGTATTCATTTATAAAAAATAAAAAATAAACTTTTTTTTTTTTTTTTTTTTTAATGAGATGCATGCTCGTAAGTCCGGGACCTCGTAAGTAAGAGCGCTCGTAAGTCGGGGACTACCTGTAATGCATTATTATTTGAATGTTAATGAGAAATTGGTGTTATTATTTTTTAAAGAATAAACCTAACATAGTATTTGGATATTAAAGTTTTCAAGGTGGAAAGAAACAAAATCTTTGCAGGTTGCTGGAAATATCTTACTCAAAATCATTTTTTTAATTGATACATTTTTTTCCATGGTTCTACACTAACTTCTTGCACTGATTGCACTGGTGTTTCTAAACTTTTTTTTGGTTCACCAGCACAGTTAGTGCACCCAAATTTTCAACCGCGTCATATTTAACATGATAGTTTTACAGGTTCTCTCTTTATTTTATTTATTTATCTGGCTTATATTCCACAATCTTAAAATATGATTCATCATGCCAACAGAAATATGTCTTTGTGTTTCAGGAAAAACAGGACCTCAAAGCCCCCAGGAAAACTCTCCCTCTCCTGTCCAATTCTGATTGTGTGTTCGTCCAACTGCCTGCTCACGGTAGGAGATGTGCCCATCACATTTCCCAAAGACATTTTATGTTTAAACATTTGAAGTTGTAGTGGCTCCCTCATTTTTCATGGTGCCCAGTAGTATACTCTCCATTTTTCATAGCAAAAATAGTTTTTATTTTGTTGAGGGTGTTTTATATTATTTTAAAAAAATATAATCAAGTGCTAACTACAGTTGTAATTGGGAGTTGTAATTGGGAGTAGTAGTTGTTGCATTGCTGCTGAAACCATTGTGATAAAATAAATGTGTTGAAGTTAAAGAATACCTTTCATTTTTTGTCATTACAGAAAATGTTTGAAGGTTTTGACAAGACATGTATTATTACGTTTGTTGGTTAAATTTGATAACGGGTTGGAGAAACATCTGTAGAACTAAAAATGAGTAAAAGTTTTAGGGATGTATACTAATTTTAAGCATCACACGCTTACTTTAAGACAAAGCCCACCCAAAATTGTAGTAAAATATTGCTAAGAATGAGATTTTTTGTAGCTAGGTTTAAGATTGGTTATCTTGTAAAAAGATAAAATGTCTTATTTTTAGAAATCGTGTCAAGACAATTTTCACTTGTTGGAAGATCTTTTTGCTTATTTCAGTCAAAAAAAACCCCTAATTTTAAGTTGTTTTAAACTTGTTTTCAGAGTAGACTTTTCTCCAGTGTACTACTTTTGAGCATCAGAATCTTATTATAAGACAAGAAAAGCTCACAATTGTAGTAAAATATTGCTCAAAACTAGATTTTTGTAGCTAGTTTCAAGATTCTGCGTATCTTGTTTGACTTGAACAAAATGTCTTATTTTAAGAAATCTTGTCAAGTGAATTTTCACTTGTTCCATTGGCAGATTTTTTTGCTTATTTCAAGCAAAAAAATCTTATTTTACTTTTTTTTCGTCTTATTTTTAGAGGGGCATTTTTTCCAGTGTATAATTGATTTTAATAAAATAAATATGTGGTTAGGACAGATTAAACGGCCGTGGGGCTGACTAAAAGATTTTGCTAGTTGAAAAATAACCTTGTTCCAACATCCAATCAATGTTGATTAATTAACCATTGGAAAAGTGTTGACACATAAATAATGATGCAATGTTGAAACCTCAACTATGAATCTAATGTTTGAGTTCTTCAACCCTTTTTATTTTCTCCCGGCGTCTTTTCGGAAAATTTTTTTCTTCTTTTTTTTTTGTATGGTGAACGGTGTGCGCATTAGATCCAATACATGGCGGTAATACACCGGAAGGTTGTAAACTGCCGTAAAACCTCACATAAGAAGAAGAAGAAGAAGAAGAACGGTGTTTCAGGTACACAGTTTAGAAATAGTCAACATCTACCACTATCAGTTTTACCACCCTGGATTTTACCGACAGTAACGGTAGACATGACACTAATGGAAAAGAAAAAGGACAAGACATACATCGTAGATTCACATGCAGCACAGACCTACATAAACAGTTATTATCAGTACAGTACATTCAAATTTATACGGATGCATCAAAAATAAATGAAAAAATAGGAATAGCTTTTATAATACTGGAAGTTAAAATAAAAATAGGAAAACGAATCACCAACGACTTGTCAGTATACACAGGAGAGATGTTAGCAGTTTTATTGGCGGTGCAGTGGGTGGAGGAGGTAAAACCATTAAAAACAATCATCTGCTCAGATTCAAGTTCAACATTATTAAGTTTAAAACACAATCATTCAGACAGTAGACCAGACATATTACTGGAAATACTCCACACATTATTTAGAACACAAAGAATGGGATTAACAATAACATTTTTATGGGTACCAGCACACATTGGGATAAAAGGAAACGAGACAGCAGATAAGATGGCAAAGAAGGCAACTCAAACTCAGATCAACTTCACAGTAAAAACAAGTAAATCAGAGGCAAAAAGTATCATTAAACAAAGACTGAAGAAAGAATGGCAGAAAAGATGGGATGAAGAAAGTAAAGGAAGATGGTTTTATGGGATCAAAATGACAGTAGGTGAAACACGAACTGGAAGAAGGAGCAGAAAAGAGGAAAGATTAATAACAAGACTAAGATTTGAACACACAGGACTTAATTATTCATTATTTCAAATAAAGAAACACAATACAGGCAAATGTGAGCACTGTGGACAAGATGAAACATTGCAACATGTTCTACAGGAATGTCAAAACTATGATCAAGACCGTAAATATATGAAGAGAGAATTTGAAGAGATAAAAGAAAAGTTTAACATAATAGCTGCACTACAACATAACTTAGAGAGTAAACATATCCAAATTATAATTAGATATTTTAAGAAAACAAAGTTGTTTAATAGAATTTGAAATACATATAGTTTAATCAGGCGTACACATAGAATTATCCCATGAAGAACCACACTCCATACCAGTGGTGGCGGTAATGCACACCTAAAGTGTTTTGCCAACCGCCATTAAACCCCATGAAGAAGAAGAAGAAGAACGGTGTGCGCATGCGTGAAGTAAATTCGTAATCGTCTTTGCGCGGTCTCAGCTACAACAACGGTAAGTAAAGTTTTGTAAATCACATTAGTGAACGATTATTTTGGGGCGTACAGTCAACAGCAGAATTTACCAACGGCTTACTAGCTGTGCCAATATTTTCGAGCTGTATATTTCAAGCCAATTTTTTTGAGCTAACTAGCTAGCTAGCTCGGACTGCAAGCTACCGTCCGAGCTAGCTACACAGTCGCCGTGCGGAGCCAGTAACAGTCTCATTGATTAAAATTAGTGCGTATTTGCTGCGGAGGTCGGACCGGAGCGGAACGCATGTAGGGGGCTAGCAGTCCAGTGTTAGCGCGGGCTAGCTAGCTAGCTAACCCGCGCTAACACTGGACTGTTGTGATGGTCTGCTAAATGAGGTGGTTAGAAAAAAAGAGCTGGAGTTTAATGTTTTTGTCTGCTCTGTTAGGCCATGAAGAGTCCTAAACTCTTAGAGAGGTGCTCAAAAGGAGAGAGAGAGAGTATTTGTATAAAAAAGAATTTATTATGACAGGCATAATGATTAATCAGCGTACAGACATAAAATACATTTATATGCATACAGTGGCCTCTCTTCTGACTAAGATATGGTGTTCTGGTGTGCGTTATCTCTGTAGATGGATGTGCGAGCAGAGTCTTAAATCAGTAAAACTGTTTTCTAGATGTGAACTCTAAGTGTATTAGCCTTTAAGTAATAATGTAGTCTATCATAGTAGTATATATATTATGTGTGATGTGTTCTGGTTATCGAGCACAATGTATTGTTGTCTGTGGACCAGCGGCAGTAACTATGTTACCTGCACTGGATGAAGAGAAACTACTTGATTAAGTTATGATTATATGAAAAATGGGCTCCTAAGCTAACTAAACTAGTAAACCATGTAATTCGTGTTTGTCTAAAGTCCAGAGAGAATAGTTTAATCAAACAGTAACATTTCCTGAGCATATAAAATCAGTAAACGGTGTATAAAACAGTGTCATAACTCTTCAGCCACTAAGCCTAAAATGTCTCAGAAATATGTTTAACATTAAACGATAAAACTTATCCCCTATACATGTACTGCCCATCATTAATGACTTTTTTTAATCATGTGCTTAAAAAAAACATTTCCCCCTCTTATATCTGTCAGCATTGGCTGTGGTCACACAAAGATAAATGTTAATGTTACATGAACTAAGCAGAGGGGTATTAATCTACTGCTGATGGAGAATGTGCAGAGGCCCCAAACACACCTGCTTCATGGGTATTTGTCTAAACAAGAATGTTCAATGTCTCTGTTGGTGAATGTGGTATATTGACATACTTTCCATCCACAAACTTTTAAAATAAGGTTGAGATTTCACATTCCTCTCCTTGCTCTTTTCCACAGATTTGGAAAAACACGATCCAAGTCGCCTTCAGTGGTGAGTTGTCTCCAAACCTAACCCAGCCATCCATTTTGATCTGAAAGTACTGTAACCCTGTAAAAAAGTAATTTTTTACATTTTTGAAAAAATTAGACAGGTTAATTTGAAATATGTTTAAAAATGATTGACTGTTTTCACTTCTTATTTTAAAATTTAATGTTTCTATTTATAAAACATTTAGGCTTAGAAATATTGTTGGTTTTTATTTCACTCCCAGATGTATCACAAAAAATGGAGACGACTAAATGCACATTTACGTGCATTGGTGGAGTCTAGTGACTCAGAAGAGAATCCAGGTCCCTCAAATGAGAACCCAGAACTTTCTTTTGCTGATAGCCCAATAGACATACAGATACACAACCAACCTGATACAGGAGAAGATGAATATCAAGATGATTGCCTCCTGCCAAACAGTGAAAGTCCATCCATCCATCCATTTTCTTCCGCTTATCCGAGGTCGGGTCGCGGGGGTAGCAGCCTAAGTAGGGAGGCCCAGACTTCCCTCTCCCCAGCCACTTGAAGCAGCTCCTCTGGAGGAATCCCAAGGCGTTCCCAGGCCAGCCGAGAAACATAGTCCCTCCAGCGTATCCTGGGTCTTCCTCTGGGTCTCCTCCCGGTGGGACATGCCCGGAACACCTCACCAGGGAGGCGTCCAGGAGGCATCCTAACCAGATGCCCGAGCCACCTCAACTGGCTCCTCTCGATGTGGAGAAGCAGCGGCTCTAGAAATTATGGACAGAATTTCTAGGCGCAGCCAAGGTGTTGAGAGGATCCGTTTTGGTGGCCTTAGAATCGCTTCTCTGTTTTTTGCAGATGATGTGGTCCTATTGGCTTCATCAGCTCGTGATCTACAGCTTTCGCTGGAACGGTTTGCAGCTGAATGTGATGCGGCCGGGATGAGGATCAGTTCCTCCAAATCCGAGGCCATGGTCTTGAGCCGGAAAAGGGTAGCATGCCCTCTCCGGGTCGGGGAGGAGGTCCTGCCCCAAGTGGAGGAGTTTAAGTATCTCGGGATCTTGTTCACGAATGAGGGAAAACTGGAGCGTGAGATCGATAGGCGGATAGGTGCAGCGTCCGCAGTGAAGCGGGCGCTGTACCGGTCTGTCGTGGTGAAGAGAGAGCTGAGTCAAAAGGCAAAGCTCTCAATTTACCGATCGATCTACGTTCCCACCCTCATCTATGGTCATGAGCTTTGGGTTATGACCGAAAGAACAAGATCTCGGATACAAGCGGCTGAAATGAGTTTTCTCCGCAGGGTGGCTGGACTCTCCCTTAGAGATAGGGTGAGAAGCTCAGTCATCCGGGAGGGACTCGGAGTAGAGCCGCTGCTTCTCCACATCGAGAGGAGCCAGTTGAGGTGGCTCGGGCATCTGGTTAGGATGCCTCCAAACAGTGAAAGTGATGTAGAAATTGGAACTTTGTCCGAGGAGGAACCAAGTGATCTGAGAAGTGATTTGGTTAAATGGGCTGTAAAGAATAAGGTGACATGCACATCAGTAGATGAGCTGCTATTGGTGCTACGCAAACATGGACACCGGCTACCAAAAGATGCCAGAACCCTGTTAGGAAATCCCAGTGAAATAGACGTCACAGATCTATGTGGTGGCCAGTTCCTCTACTTTTTCATTCATTCAACCTTTATTTAGTCAGGTAAATCTCATTGAGCCTCGAGGGCTCATTTACAAAAGCGACCTGCTACAAACTAAAGAATGATGAACAGCAATGGTAGAATTTCCTTAAACAACAAACAACAGAAAAAAGAAAAAAAAATGTAGGAGAGAAATAGAAAGTGAAATGCAAAGTATCAAAACTTTGGTGTGGAGACAGGACTTCTGAAAATGTGCTCACAGTATCCCAATTTTTTTTCAACAGAAAATGAGATACAGCTAAATTTCAATGTAGATGGTGTACCATTATTTAAATCATCAAATGTACAAATTTTGCCCATTCTCTGCAGTGTGAAAAAGTTAGAGCCGTTTATTGTTGCATTAATTTGTGGAACTGCAAAGCCAAACAGTGAGCCAAAGCCAGGCAGCATCAGGCCTCAGAGTAAAAAACCTTGGCCTTATCGGAAAAGCAAGACAAAACCGAGCCTAAGCTGTCCCAGGCTCTCTCAGAGCTGCAAACTCAAGAACTCCCAGAAAACCTCTTCTGCAATAATGATGAATCAACCTGAAGGTGGTACCGTTTGCATCAGACATTAGAACGTAACCAACTTTGTTATGCACACGGAAAGGCCTCGTATGATAAGACACACCAATTCTCTGTTTTAACGTTAGGGCTGCAATGATCAAAAAGTATGAAATACAAAACTGCATCTGACAATCGGTCACAAAATTTCCTTCACAGGTATAGTTTGTTCAAAATATGACTACTGTCTTACAGCATGTATATTTTTTTATTTATTTTAGGTCAAAAAGCTACCAAGAAGTCTAGAAATGTTTTTCCTTGTGAGGGTATGTTAAATTTTTTTTCACCACTGATTAATTTGGGGGTATACCACATCAAAAGAGGATAGTTATACCTTGGTGGTGGGTCATGTCACACAAGGTGGGCTGACAATTCTAGAATCATTGGAGGTATGCAATTGTTCTTACTGCAAACGCACAGCTAAGTCACTTACACTTTTTGTTACATATTTCACAATAAAAATAAGCCACATCCTGCACATAATAAGCTAATCCATGTAACTTTTATTTCTTTTTTTAAGAACAAATCTATGTAGTATTTCAATCACCACCATATCAGTAACAGGCTAATTACTTACTATAGATGTAAAATCACTTTTATTTTAATTTATTTTTTACTGTTGACTGTTTTATTATAGATGACTTTGCTCTTCCAACTCCTCCTAAAAGGATGAATGCACAGTCAGGTAAATATTGCACAACTATCATCTTGGGGTACTTGGAAACCTTGTGTAAAGTAATTTACATTTTTGACATATTAACACTTATGTTTAAACCCTCTAAAATGCAGAAAGAACCCCGATGGACATCCCTTCAAGCACTCAATCTCAAATCTTGGGATGCAATGGTAGCAGGAGTCCCTCTGAGTCTCTTTCTAATGATCAAAGGTATTTAATTTAAATATGATCAAAATTAGAGATGTAACAATTCATCTAACTCACGATGCGATGTGTACCAATTTTGCTGTTGCATGCTTTAAACAGATCAGTCAGACCTGGCCAAGACAGTCCCTTTCTCAGAGGGTTGGAGGTCGAGGTCTTCCTCTCATGGACAAAGGTAAATTGTGATCAAAAGTATAATATTGATAACCTGGATTATTCTGATAATTCAAACATTTCCAGAAATGTAGATTAATTTATCTTTTTAATTACAATACAGGTAGTCCCCGACTTACGAGCGAGTTCTGTCCCTAGGGGGCGCTCGTATGTCAAAAATTCGTAAGTAGGATCACATAGTAAAAAAAAATATATATATATTTTTTTATACTTTTTTAATTTATTTATTTATAAATGAATACATGTACAGTACTGGACAGTCACCAAGCACTTAGCCTATCCTAACACAGTTTTTAAAGATGAAGGAATAAGTTGAATTGTCTCCCTTTCACATAAAGGGAGCAAGCTCCCTATGGAGCCTGCAGGGAGGAGGGAGACAATTCAACTGACTCCTTCATCTTTAAAAACTGTGTTAGGATAGGCTAAGTGCTTGGTGACTGTACAGTACTGTACATTTATCTATTTATTAAAAATATACAGTATATACAGTATTTTTATTTTTTTATTGTTTTTTATTTATAAATAGATAAATGTACAGTACTGTACAGTCACCAAGCACTTAGCCTATCCTAACACAGTTTGACTGTCCAGTACTGTACATGTATTCATTTATAAAAAATAAAAAATAAACTTTTTTTTTTTTTTTTTTTAAATGAGATGCATGCTCGTAAGTCCGGGACCTCATAAGTAAGAGCGCTCGTAAGTCGGGGACTACCTGTAATGCATTATTATTTGAATGTTAATGAGAAATTGGTGTTATTATTTTTTAAAGAATAAACCTAACATAGTATTTGGATATTAAAGTTTTCAAGGTGGAAAGAAACAAAATCTTTGCAGGTTGCTGGAAATATCTTACTCAAAATCATTTTTTTAATTGATACATTTTTTCCATGGTTCTACACTAACTTCTTGCACTGATTGCACTGGTGTTTCTAAACTTTTTTTTGGTTCACCAGCACAGTTAGTGCACCCAAATTTTCAACCGCGTCATATTTAACATGATAGTTTTACAGGTTCTCTCTTTATTTTATTTATTTATCTGGCTTATATTCCACAATCTTAAAATATGATTCATCATGCCAACAGAAATATGTCTTTGTGTTTCAGGAAAAACAGGACCTCAAAGCCCCCAGGAAAACTCTCCCTCTCCTGTCCAATTCTGATTGTGTGTTCGTCCAACTGCCTGCTCACGGTAGGAGATGTGCCCATCACATTTCCCAAAGACATTTTATGTTTAAACATTTGAAGTTGTAGTGGCTCCCTCATTTTTCATGGTGCCCAGTAGTATACTCTCCATTTTTCATAGCAAAAATAGTTTTTATTTTGTTGAGGGTGTTTTATATTATTTTAAAAAAATATAATCAAGTGCTAACTACAGTTGTAATTGGGAGTTGTAATTGGGAGTAGTAGTTGTTGCATTGCTGCTGAAACCATTGTGATAAAATAAATGTGTTGAAGTTAAAGAATACCTTTCATTTTTTGTCATTACAGAAAATGTTTGAAGGTTTTGACAAGACATGTATTATTACGTTTGTTGGTTAAATTTGATAACGGGTTGGAGAAACATCTGTAGAACTAAAAATGAGTAAAAGTTTTAGGGATGTATACTAATTTTAAGCATCACACGCTTACTTTAAGACAAAGCCCACCCAAAATTGTAGTAAAATATTGCTAAGAATGAGATTTTTTGTAGCTAGGTTTAAGATTGGTTATCTTGTAAAAAGATAAAATGTCTTATTTTTAGAAATCGTGTCAAGACAATTTTCACTTGTTGGAAGATCTTTTTGCTTATTTCAGTCAAAAAAAACCCCTAATTTTAAGTTGTTTTAAACTTGTTTTCAGAGTAGACTTTTCTCCAGTGTACTACTTTTGAGCATCAGAATCTTATTATAAGACAAGAAAAGCTCACAATTGTAGTAAAATATTGCTCAAAACTAGATTTTTGTAGCTAGTTTCAAGATTCTGCGTATCTTGTTTGACTTGAACAAAATGTCTTATTTTAAGAAATCTTGTCAAGTGAATTTTCACTTGTTCCATTGGCAGATTTTTTTGCTTATTTCAAGCAAAAAAATCTTATTTTACTTTTTTTTTTTCTTATTTTTAGAGGGGCATTTTTTCCAGTGTAATGATGTCACCACAATCAGAAATGTTAAAGTCAATTTATTTATAAAGCACATAAAACCAACAAAAGCTGACCAAAGTGCTTTACAGTTAAAAAACAAAAATAAAAGAGTAAAATGCATCTAGTGCCACTGAAACATAATAAAGTTAACAGTAAACACACAACAACAATAAAATCTGCTCAAAATTTGTTCTCAGACTCTGCGTGGATAAAATGCCAAGGAAAACATATGAGTCTTGAGCAAAGATTTAAAAGTCTCAACAGTTTGAGCGGTCTTTAAATTCTTGAGTAAACTGTTCCAAACCTTTGGAGCAGCAACCGCAAAAGCCCGATCACCTCTGGACTTCAGTTTGGATCTTGGGACATCTAAGAGATACTGGTTGGTAGACCAGAGTGCTCTTACTGGAGTGTAGATGTTGATAAGATCACATAAATATGACGGGGCCAGACATTTTAAGACGTTAAAAACAAGCAATAAAATCTTTAAATCAATCAGAAAGTGGACAGGGAGCCAGTGGAGGGAAGCCAGGACAGGACAGGGGTTATGTGTTCATATTTTTTAGTTGCGGTTAAAAGACGAGCTGCTGCGTTCTGGACAGTTTGTAAGCGGTGCAAAGATGATTTTTTCTAAACCAACATACAGTGAATTACAATAGTCCAAACGAGAGGTTATAAAAGCATGAATCACCTTTTCAAGGTCTCTGAAAGAGAGACAAGACTTCATCTTGGCAATGAGTCTTAGCTGGAAGAAACCGGATTTAACTACAGCATTTATCTGTTTGTCTAATTTAAAAGCACTATCAAAACCCCCCCAATTCCTGACATTGGAGTGGCTGTGTGAAGCCAAGGGGCCAAGAACATTAAGGGTGTTACATTTACCAAAGCTGATGACTTCCGTATTTTTTTTTTTTTCATTTAAATTCAGAAAATTTCGTTTTAACCAGACTTTAATGTCATTTAGACAGTTCAAGAGTGGAGTGGAGTGACACTGTCTGACTCAATTGGAAGATATAACTGGGTATCATCAGCAAAGCAATGAAAAGGAATGTTGTGTTTTCTAAAAAATGGACCCCAAAGGCAACATGTACAGATTAAAAAGCAGTGGACCTAAAATAGACCCTTGAGGGACTCCACAGATCAAAGGAGCTGGAGATGAAGAACAGTTCCCTAAATGAACAGAAAAACTTCTGTCAGTCAGGTAGGATCTAAACCAGGATAAAACTGTGCCTTTGATACCGACCACGTGTTCCAGTCGTGACAACAAGATGTTGTGGTCCACAGTATCAAAGGCAGCAGAAAGGTCTAAAAGCACTAAAACAGCAGATCCTCCTGCATCAACAGTTAAAAGAAGGTCATTAAAAACTCTTAAAAGGGCTGTCTCTGTGCTGTGGCCTGATTTAAAACCTGACTGGAATTTTTTACCAATGCTGTTGGCAGTTAAAATCCTCTTAAGTTGATTAAAAACAACTTTCTCTAAAAAATTTGACAGAAAGGATAGTTTTGAAATAGGTCTATAATTTAAGAGCAGTGCTGTATCGAGGTTCTTATTCTTTATGAGAGGCTGCACCACAGCATGTTTAAAAGAAACTGGAACACAGCCTGATGTCAGGGACATGTTAATCATGACAAGAACTAATGGTCCAAGAGTGTTAAAAACTTCTTTGAACAGTCGAGAGGGAACACAGTTCAAAGGTGAGTTAGAAGGCTGCATGTGATCCACAATGTCCTTTAAAACAATTCAAGTCACTGGTTCAAACTATTAAAGGCAGCTGAGGATGGAGGGAATGAGGATGGATCTGTGTAAAGTTGTGTTGAGGAGGGTCTCAGAGCAGTGATTTCATCTATAAAAAACTTAGAAAACTGTTCACACAGTGCAGGAGATTCAACAATATGACCAGCATCACAAGGATTCACAACAGAGTTAAAAACATTAAAAAGAACCTGCGGTCTGTGACTGTTGTTTGAAACCACATTAGATTAAAAAATAGTCTTAGCAGCTTTGACAGCTCTCTGATAATTTGACACCCCGTCTTTAAAGATGTCCAGGGAAACCTGCAGTCTGTCCTTACACCATTTCCTCTCAGCTCGTCTGCACTGGCCTCTGAGCATGCGGGTGGATTCGCTCAGCCACGGCTGACATGACTTCCTCTTTTTGATTTTCAGAAAAACAACAGAGTTCAGAATGTCAGAACATGTAGAACTAAAAAGATCAGTAAACTCATCCACGCTGGACACGGAGCAGAACTGAAGGTTGCAGGAGACCGAGTCATTAAAGCTATAGTATGTAAGATTGTAATGTAGTCTGTAACTTTTCAAACAATATATTTTTAACATATTTCTTCACTCAGTCACTATCTACTGACAAACTGATGTTAGACAAAGTAATCTCTGAAAAAAACTATAGTCCCCTTGCTTCTCTATCAGCATTTATAAAAACACTGAAAACACAGAGTGACCAGGACACTGACAGCCAATAAAAACAGAGTTATTTTCATGCACGAGCTTCCCCCGCCCATCCCCCGCCTCTCCCAGCCGGCATCGCGCATCAGCGCACGTTCCCGTTCAAACAGTAGCTGTGTCAACATGGCGGAGGATAAACCCATAACTTTTTCGGGAACAAACGTTCCACTAAAACTTCCAATTCCTCGATTGGCGCAGGTTAGGAAACCCAACACAGTTAAACAGAAGAAGACCCATGAAGAAAAGAAAGAAACAAAAAAAAAAGCCGATCGAGCACGGAATCGAATAAACATCGGAGGTGCTTTTCAGAGGTGGCGAGAGCTTCGTGTGCTCAAAGGATTGCAAAGCGATGCAGAGTTAGCAACAATCCTGCTTGACAAGTAAGTGTCTTTGCTTGAATCATGTGATAGCGCAAATGCCATGATATTATCTACAACAGGCTAACACCGTTTTCCGGCCTAGAGCTGACGTGATGATAAATGCTAATGGTAGCAGCTAACTCATTCAACCTCAGTATTGTTTCGACACGTACATTTAGTTATCCTAACTTATTGTATTGTGGATCAGCATGCAGATATGATGAAAGTACTGTAACTGCGCTGTCTGTGTTAGAGAGGCATGATCACAACAACTAGCACTTAGCATTTTGTCTGCAGATCATTTGGTGTTCAATCAAAAAGTGTGTTAGTTCTCCAGCATAATATATGTTATTGATGCATACATGTCAACCTCTTTCTACGTTTACCTGTTTAAAGGGCCTCAAAAATCATTAATTTTTGCTTAAAAACTCTAAAACTCGCGGTGGTGGGGTGGGGGTTGCGCCTGTCTGCTGTGGACATGAGCCTGCTGTGAAGCAGGAGGAAAATTTACAGACAATCCGTACAAGTTGACATGTATGTTGATGTTATAACAATTTTACGTCTCAGGAGATGTGTCAATTTGCACAATGTGATTTTATACAATAATTCAGTTATACTCATGACATTCTAAATTGTGTAATGTTTCACATTCTGTCTGAAAATAATCTTACTATAAAAGAAAACATCAGCGTGGCATTTTATGAGTATAGTGTGTCTTTAAATTTAGAAACTGCCCTGATAAATTATGTATGGTATGGTGTCTTACAGTTTTGAGGGTGGTGATTTGGCAGTAACATCTACACCAGCCAAACGTCAGAGGACAACTCATCCGTTCCCTGCATTCTCCAGTATTGCTGGATCATCCTCTGATCAGTAAGGAAATTATAATGAAAGCTTCTATTGGCAAGCACTCTGTGTTTATTTAGCCTCAGCAGAACTCATTGAGATTTATTAGATGTTTGGTTTGATAGATTAGTATGTATGAATCATTCTACAAACATAAAGATAATTTAGAATTATACGGTAAGTTGGAAGTGACACAGCATATGAAACGTGCCATATACAATACTTCATTGTGTGATAAATATGTTGAAAAGAATATTTGATTATTTTTTGAACTACATTATATTGTTTTATGCAGAGATGACGACTTTGGGGAAGGTCTGAGAAGTAGTGAATTTGGGGAGACTCCCATTCAGGTTTTGGAAACAAGGTAAGTAATGCGAAACCGTATTTATGTCAAGATTATTTTATGGTTTGCATTGCAACTAATGTAACTGTGATCATAATATTATTACACAATTTTAAAATGTTGATGGTAAGGTTGTATGTTTAATAAATGTATTTCCACCAGAAATTACGGTAGCTAGAAACAAAAACCAAATTTTATAAGTTGTTTTTATATAATGTATTTGATTATTGTTATGGCTTTTCTGTGCTGCAGTTTTATTGGACATAAAATATTACAGATGCACAATATTGACAGTAAATGACTTTGAATCTTTTTATTTTTTATTTTGTTATGTTTCTAACCGTGTCACAGAAGAAGTATGATTTATAAATTTAACAATTTTTAAAAAGCTGACTAAATTAAATTTCTGTTCTTCTGTATTCATGTATAACATACACTTGCACTGAACAAAAGTATTTTAGGGTATTTCACCCTCACTCCAGAGGGCTTCATCATTGATGAAGCCCTCTGGAGTGAGGGTGAAACGTTTCTACTAAAAAGAAACTGTCCAGATGACCTAATAGAGAATTATCGAATGTTAGTTTATGTTTTTTCACGTTTATATTTTTTTGTTTTAGTATGCCTTCGCTGGACATTCACGACGAGGTTGATGAAAGTGACTTCAATGACTTCAATGACATTCAAAATTCTGTGTAAGTAGTATTTGTCAATATTTACAACTAAATATTACATGTTGAGTGACAAAGACTAATCTTCATATCCCTTTAAATAGTATTGACTGGGCTGAAGACAGAACATGGACACCACACGAGGAAACACAAGACATTTCCACCTCAGAGGAAGAGGAAACCTTTGAGTTTGACAGTGATGATGACAGTGATGATGATGATGATGAAAACATCCCTCCTCTATGTGTTCGGTAAGTTCATAAACATAAGTTGTCTTTCTTGAAAATTAGTTTCTTTTCTCATTGTTTTTTTGTATTCAATTAGGCCTGGTGATGCAATTCAGCAGAAGTTGTGCTTAGATTCTCTTCAAGCCATCAGCATGGAGGACACTGTGCATGACATTCTAGACACAGAGTCAATGGAATCTCAACCAGTGCCAGAAGTAATTAAAGTCCAGTGTGAGGATGACATCGTTGAACATCTTGCAGCCATCACTTATCACACCTGTTTAAAAAAACTTGCTGAGTATCTGTTGCTGCCAATCACAGTGTGCACTGTGAAAGACCCACTGACATTTGTGAAATGTCAGGCCCCTGGACCATTCCAGATACATATCAAATCCTTGATAGAGAGGAACGATGGTTTGAGAGAGGAGTAAAGGAGGCCATCTTTGTGAAAAGAAACCGTCCATCATTAAACAGAGGTGGAGGGTGCTAACGATCCATCGTCATGTGAGCAGCTGGTTTCTGCTGTCATCAGCAAACTGGTTGTGTAACACTGTGAGAGGGTACTATATATAAGACTCAGCTGAACACAGCTTCTCAGACTGAGGAAGTCTTTCAGAAGAAAGACAAAATGTTTCTACAGTTTTTTTTTTTTTAATGTCCAGAATTATTTTTTAGCTAGAAATTATAGCAAAGGTGTGTTTATGTCCATCATTTTCTTAATAAATGTAAAATTAGTTTTATTTTTGTAGAATTGCTGTATATACCCTGAAACAACATGCCTCGTTTTTATTTTAGCAGCTTCATAGAGACATCTGCTGGCTAAATTATTCAACTGCATCTTTAACACACTAAAAGCTGAATTAGAATAAAATTTGTGTTTCCTAATGTTGATTAGCTGTGACGACCACATTAAGTCTGACCGACTTCAAAGGTTAATCAGTTGTAGAAGTACACCCAATGATCACTTTCTGAATGTTGTATTAAAATCCATCAATTCATGAGGTCCTTTGCTAACAGACAGACTAGATTATCTCCAGTAAATAATGCCAAGTTTTTATGCAAAACCCTTGTTGAAATAATTATTCACTTATTTTTGCTCTTTCAACAGGTAAAATATTACCCCAGTCATAGATGCTCGAGGAGCAATCATCTCAGAGCAGAAATGCAAATACCGGTACTCACATATGTAAAAATAAAGTCTATTTTTAAGTTGCAACTTGATGGCTTAGTGATTTTAATTTTCATTATGACCATTGTTGACCCAGTGATTTCGCTTGATTCATACTGAAAGGAACTGTTTGGTAAATTATTCAAAAGATAATTCAGTAATGTGCAATGCTAAAGTGAGCCTTCTAGTTCTAAAGAATTAATTATAAAAAAAAATTTGAAGCACTTTATTAATAATAATAGCAAAACTACAATATATTTTTTAAATGAATAACTGCTATTCTAGTGAAAAGAACACAACACAGCAACTACACAACATTTTAACTAGACCCTTCTGGGAATAAATCCCCGGTATTGTCCGTGATGCACCATGAAGGTTGTACAGGTAAAGGAGGGATGGTTGCTGGTGAAGCAGGTCTGAAATGGCTGAGGACATCAAAAATCAAACTTGGATCACGTTCCAAAAACTGATCCAACACTTGCCGTGTTTGTTGAAGATCCAGATGTTGAATGTAATCCTACTATTAACACATATTGTAAAAGAAAGTTCATAAAACAAAGATGAACAGCAAAATATGTCTAAAAAAAGTAAGAGTGAAAGCATATATGATCTGAAACGTGTACATCTGTGTGTGTGTGTATATATATAAATATATATACTATATATCTGGGTGTGTGTATATATTATGTATATATATATAGATATGTAGTACATCCATATATATATTCTTTATCTATAAATATGTACGTTTATATGGGATAAACATATTTATATAACAGATAACGTACACGTTCAAAAGCAATCCTCTCCAATCTTAAATTGTCAGCACGAGCCATGTCTTCTCTGCTGAAGTCGTCTGTAGTTGAGCGCCCACGGCGTCCTCTGCTTCGTCTTCCACGTGACCTGCCTGAGGTACCACGCAAGCGGCTTCCTCTTCTTCGGACCGTAGAAGTCCCTCTGGGTGTAAATTCCTCGTCGGAGCCCATAGACAATGTTTCTAAACTCTAGATGCATAACACAGATAAAATGTCTGTAGCAAAGTAAGAGCTACACATAACTTATTGAAAGGGTTATACATAATTTACGACTTTATTACAAATACGCAAAGATTTGAGAAGGAAATAGTCCATCCTACCGGTGACTGCGCCGACGCCATTACAACTGTGTTTACAAGCATGCACGTTCACGAGACTGGCCATGCTGTGAAGGAGGAGCTAAGGAGGCTGAGTTGCAGGTCACCCAGAGTGCAAGGGGGAGGAGGGAGACAGGTCTCTGTTCAAAATTTTCCTATGTGCCAGCGCTTTGCAGATATCGCAGACCCCAGCTTTAAAGCCAGTGGAGAAGTGCAGCGCTGTGTTTGAATTAACTGCGCGTGTAGAACGCACGGATGGTCCAGCTGTTCCTTCCTACCAGAGACCACCGCAGTGAACAGAACCGGTAGATGATCTGATAAAAGACTCCCACAGATTTCCACAGTTGATATATTTATCCTAGCCTGGCCCTCGCCTTCCTGCACAGCTCCGCTCAATTCTCATTTCCCTTCACTGCACAGTCTGGGACTTATCCCATCCACAAGGATTTCTCCAGTAGATTTTTTTTCGGACCAATCAGAGAACAGAAGGGGCGGAGTTTTTGGCCCCTAACCCACGCCCCTGTCCCGGCGCAGCCAGCTCGCAGCCGCATGTTCTCATTCAAAGCGATGCAGGAGTCCTGCATCGAGGACTGTTGTATAAATGACACAAATGTATTAATTTCCCCTTCTTAATCCCTTATCTGGAGTTTTCTTTTGTTTTTTTGGCCAAAAGTCAAGTGTTCGCTCCCTCCTCCTCCTCCTTCTCCTCCTCTCCCTCCGCTGAACAAGGAAATGCCCCCACCTGTCCCAGCTCGCAGCCGCATGTTCTCATTCAAAGCGATGCAGGACTGTTTTATATGTGACACAAATTTATTAATTTCCCCTTCTTAATCCCTTATCTGGAGTTTTCTTTTGTTTTTTTTCCCAAAAGTCAAGTGTTCGCTCCCTCCTCCCTCCTCCTTCTCCTCCACCCTCCGTTGAGTGAAATGAACAAGGAGGAAATGGCTGAGGTTGTCACGAGAATTAAACTCGGGTTTTACGTTGCTGACCGAGCCCCATCAGATTTTCTGGTCTTTTGGTGAGCTGGACCAGCGATCCATGGTTTTATTTTATTTTATTAAAATGTTTTAACATACAGAATTTGCGCAGCGAGAGAAAAGCTGTAGGAGGCGGAGCAGTTGTCAGTCAAGTTCACCAGAGCACGGGGGGTGGCTCTGAGGGGAGGGAGCAGAATGCTTTCCCTGTTCAAAATATCCAATGGTTTTGTTCCTCAGCAGAGGCCAACGCCTCCAGCAAGAATCGTTTCTCTATGGAAAAAGTCCAGACCCTTGTCTGAAGCGAAGTGAAGGCAGGGTCTGGTTTTAACCAGGCTATATTTATCCTATAGGATAGCACGAGATCCAGCATGTGCCCTTTCTCATGCGCGGCTGTGATGGACTGCGTGAGATTAAAATAGTCAATAGTGTTCATAAAATCTTTGACCAGTGGTCAGCCTCACAGCAGACGTGCAAATTAAAATCACCCGTTATCAAAAATTGATCATTACGTAGCATTAGTCCCGTTATAAAATCAGTAAAATCTTTAATAAAATCCTTGCTGTATTTAGGTGGCCGGTAAATTGTGGCGCAGAGTAAAAGGGGAGAGAAGTTTACCTCCAACATCTAAAGTTCAAAACTCTGATAAAAATGAGTGGGATTCTGCCGACATTTAAAACTGGATTTAAAAACAGAAGCTAATCCACCTCCTTTACCGGTGGTCCGAGGAGAGCTAAAGAATAATAATAATAATAATGAATTCAATTTATAACGCACTTTTCATTAATGGAAATCTCAAAGTGCTACAAGGAGCAACATAATTAAATGTCAATAAAACAAATAATAAAACAATTAAAATCAATAACAATATCAGCTAAGATCAAAAGTAGAATCATGAGGAGGTAGAGTATGCTTGGTCGAAAAGAAAGGTCTTCAAGTCGCTCTTAAAGTCAACCACAGACTGTGGGGCTCTTATGCCTCCTACCCACTGCACAACTCGAAATGCGCCTGCCGTCCCCTTTTTGCCGCTGGTCACGGTCCCACTGAACCACTGAACACCGTCTGATGACGTACACTAGGGGGTAGCAGAGGGAGGGGTCTCTGGCTTGTTTTCCGGGTTCAGTTGTTGTTTTAACTGCACCTCCGACGGTCTTCGATGAGATTAAAACTTTTTTTTATGTTTGGGGTGATCTACACTGGAGAGGACAGCAGCCTGTCAGCAGCAACTGTAAAAATGCCACGTTTCTTACCGGAGTTTGGGTCCAATTCCTGGAGGCTCGATCCGGTGAGTTTAAAAAGTCCGAAAAAAGTCCCGTTGTGGTTGTGTAATCAGATAGCGAGGCTCTCCCGACTGTTTGCCGGATGCGTCGAGCCGCCAGAGATCAACATTTGGGACGTCGGCGGCTCGACGGCGACGCGCGCGTGCGTGTGCAGGCTGCCGTCGCGCCGCTTCGATCACTCGAATCTCGCCGCTTCCTTGTTCGCCGTGACTCCACGCGTCTCCTCCATAGACTTTGAATGTAAACCGGCCGCTTCGGCCGCTCGACAAAGGGGGCAGTGGGTAGGAGGCATTAGACAGTCGGGAAGAGAGTTCCACAGGCGGGGGGCAGCCACACTGAAAGCCCGGTCTCCCATGGTCCTTAATTTGGTTCTCGGAATGTGAAGGAGATTGCTGTTCTGTGACCGCAGCGAACGGGTGGATGAGTATGGAATAAGAATATCCTTCAGATAATCTGGTGAAGTTCCGTGTAAGCATTGATGTGTAATGAGAGCAGTTTTGTACTGAATTCTGTAGGCGACAGGAAGCCAATGAAGGTTATGGAGAATGGGCGTAATATGTTCAAATTTACGAACTCTCAACAAGATCCTTGCTGCACTGTTTTGAATATATTGAAGTTTCTGAAGGTTTTTGCCAGGGATTCCAATAAACAGGGAGTTGCAGTAGTCGAGCCTGGAGGAGACAAAAGCATGGACGAGCTTCTCAGCATCGGAAAAAGTTAGGGATGGGCGAAGTCTGGAGATGTTTCGAAGATGGAAGAAGCAAGTTTTAAACAGATGCTTAATGTGATTTTCAAATGTAAGATTGGAGTCCATTTTTATTCCAAGATTAGTAACAGAGGTGGAGAGGGGGATGTCTTGTCCAGAAAAGGAAAGTGTTGTTATAGGAGATGTTTGTACCTGGTGAGGGGTGCCAATCAGTATGGCCTCAGTCTTGGAGCAGTTTAATTGAAGAAAGTTCTGATTCATCCATGCCCTAATTGCCTCCAGGCAGGCAGAGAGGGCAGTGAGTGAAGATGGAGATGACAAGGTGGAAGATGAGGATGCTCCAGTCCTGATGTAAAGCTGTGTATCGTCGGCATAACAGTGAAAAGAAATGTTGAACTGATTAATAATTTGACCTAAAGGCAGCATGTAAAGGGAAAACAGCAGGGGCCCCAGAACAGAAAGAAAGCACAGTCAGGAGGGAGAAGTTCAGAAAATGGAGCTGATTCACCAACATGAATCCAAGTTTCTGTCAGGAACATAAAATCCAGTTTTTTGGAGGTAAAAAAGTCATTGAGAATAAAAGTCTTATTGGTTAGGGACCTTACATTCAGCAAGGCCACCCGGAGAGTCTGATCCGTGCTGTCTGCAGCAGGTGCGCGGGCCAGCTGGCGGAGATGTTTGATGTTTATTGTGCCGCACTTGGAAATCCTTTCCCGTCTCCAGTATGAAGACTCACGCTCCAAATGAAGGGATGGAGCCACAGATTTAATCCAGCGATGTCTCCATTCATACAGTGAGAGAAACCAGAATTGTTGCCAGATAAGTTCAGCTAGCCCTTGATTCTCACCAAAAATCCTCCTCGCTTTCCGCGTCTCCTTGGGCATCTCCGAGATTGAAAGGCGCAGGTCGCACGGCGCAGATAGTACAGTATGTTTGACAGGTGAGGAGGTAGTCTTGATGAATAATCACTAAAACCAGAAACTGGCAACTTAACATGTCCGAGGCTGAGAAGAGTTGTGCGGTCGTAGATGAACAGAGCAGAGACATCAAAGCAAAAAAATACCAAAAAGCAAAACAATAGTGAAAAACAAGCAGAGCATACGTGGCAAGCGGCTGGCCGTAACTGGCGCCATCTTGGTACAGATCAAATCCAACTACTGCTGATGAGCTACTGGAACTAGAAGCCCTGGTTGAATGCAGAGTTTCGCACTCTGCTGGAAGCCAGTGACACTGCCTTCAGGTCTAGAAACTCACATGCGCTGATAAGGACAAGGAAAGAACTGGTTACAGGTATTAAGAGGGCCAAAGCAACATACAGTATGCACAGAGGATATTAATAATAATGATATAATAATAATTTAATTTAAAAAGCACCTTTCAGGACACCCAAGGACACTTACCGTATTGTCCGCCGTACACGTCGCACCGCTGTACAAGTCACATCAGTCCAATTATGCCCAATAAAGTGGAAAAATCCATAAATATGTCGCACCGCCGTATACGTCGCATCTATTATGCGTCACCGAAGATTCGTCGGGTAAGTTACGCGGACAACTCGGAAATGTAGGCCAGTGTTGTGCCAAAAATGGATTGGCTGCCAAATGGCCACAGGAGCGTGCACGCCAGAAGGACTTTAACAAGATTAACACTTAAAAACAATTATTTGATTGCTGAAAATTATAGCAAAGATGTGTCTGAGCTGAACTTTTCCTTAACACTAATTTGACTAAGGCTGCGCTTTTTTGCGCAAGGGAACTTGGCTTCCAAATCCCCCGGTCCCTTTCAGTGGGCTATATAATGTCGATTCACATGCTAATGACCCTGCTAATGACCCATTAATTCTACACCTACACCCCCCCACCCCCTACCCCTCAGTCCAAAATCCTTGGACCCAGTGCAAGCCTTGTATAACACATAAGCATTTATCGCTGCCAGGTCAAGCATGTTGTAGAACACGGCAATGGGCCGCACCGTATATAAATGTGCAATCTGGTCCATTATACCGGTATGTCAGTTGACCTCAGGTCATGTGACCTGTGTTGGTCCGTCAGTTTACCTCAGGTCATGTGACCTGAGTTGGTCCGTCAGTTGACTTCATGTCGTGTGACCTGTGTTGTTTTGTCAGTTGACCTCAGGTCATGTGACCAGTGTTGGTCCGTCACTTGACCTCAGGTCATGTGACCTGTGTCGGTCCGTCAGTTGACCTCAGGTCATATGACCTATGTCGGTCCATCAGTTGACCTCAGGTCATGTGACCAGTGTTGGTCCGTCACTTGACCTCAGGTCATGTGACCTGTGTCGGTCCGTCAGTTGACCTCAGGTCATGTGACCTATGTCGGTCCATCAGTTGACCTCAGGTCATGTGACCAGTGTCGGTCCGTCAGTTGACTTCATGTCGTGTGACCTGTGTCATTTTGTCAGTTGACCTCAGGTCATGTGACCTGTGTTGGTCCGTCACTTGACTTCAGGTCATGTGACCTGTGTCGGTCCGTCAGTTGACCTCATGTCATGTGACCTGTCTGTCAGTTGACTTAATGTCGTGTGACCTATGTTGGTCTGTCACTTGACCTCAGGTCATGTGACCTGTGTTGGTCCGTTAGTTGACCTCATGTCATGTGACCTGTGTCGGTCCGTCAGTTGACCTTAGGTCATGTGACCTGTGTCGATCCATCAGTTGATCTCAGGTCATGTGACCTGTGTCGGTCCGTCAGTTGACCTCATGTCGTGTGACGAGTGTCGGTCCGTCAGTTGACTTCATGTCATGTGACCTGTGTCATTTTGTCAGTTGACCTCAGGTCATGTGACCAATGTTGGTCCGTCACTTGACTTCAGGTCATGTGACCTGTGTCGGTCCATCAGTTGACCTCATGTCATGTGACCTGTCTGTCAGTTGACTTCATGTCGTGTGACCTGTGTTGGTCCGTCACTTGACCTCAGGTCATGTGACCGGTGTTGGTCCGTTAGTTGACCTCACGACATGTGACCTGTGTTGGTCCGTCAGTTGACCTCATGCCATGT